>JACXGJ010004467.1:0-45261 GCA_016801105.1 Esox niger
GTGTGTGTGTGTGTGTGTGTGTGTGTGTGTGTGTGTGTGTGTGTGTGTGTGTGGTTTGTGAGCTGAACAGACGAGGGAGTTGGGGAGAAAGATGCAGATGTGAATCAACCACTTTTATGTTCTAAAGTTAAAGCAAAACTTTTAAAACCGAGACCAAACTTAATGGCAAAGACACCATTTAAATGTAATACAAAGCTGCATTTGTCCATTTCTCTCCTGTTAACACAGAGATTGGGGGAAATGTTGAGACTCCCGTTTGTATTGAATGTCCAATTTTAACACAGATTAGCCCAGTCTAAAGCCACCGGCGATCAACAAATAATCAGTACAAAGCATTTGTATCGAAAATACGTGTGTCTGTAACTCCTAAACGCTTGTGTCTGTAACTCCTAAACGCGTGTGTCTGTAACTCCTGAACACATGTGTCTGTAACTCCTTAACACGCCTCTGTGGAAAAACAAACATCACTGAACAGGTCATGGCTCAATGGGTGTTGGACTGCAACCACTAATTCAGTTAACGGAGTCTCTTGAAAACTAAAATCAGGCAGCCGATGAAGGACGACTTCTTGCTGGCTGGTATAGTCTTCACTGGGTGTCTGCTCCTTGCCGGCTGATATAGTCTTCACTGGGTGTCTGCTCCTTGCCGGCTGGTATAGTCTTCATTGGGTGTCTGCTCCTTGCCGGCTGATCCTGTGAAACTGTGAAGGGACACCTGTTTGTTTAATAGGGGTAAAGTAGACAATTCCACTTGCATATGCCCATGGTCGTTTCTGATTGGCCAGTACTCACAGGCCAGGTGGGGCTTCTGTGATCACGGGACAGTCACATATAATCTCCAAAAACCAATGTTGTCCTGTATACGTTATATTAAATTGAACAATTGCTGTGAAGTTAAAGTGTAAATTCTCAGCTTTTGTTTAAGGCTGTTGGTGTACATATTGATTTTGCCATTTAAGAAAGTGAGAACACTTTTGTTACGTGTTTAACCTATTTGAAAGCACCAGAATTATGGGGACAACTCCCTGGAGAGGTGTTTCTGGTTGTGTTCCATCACAACATTTGGGATAAGAAAACTGTCTATGTCTAGTCTTGATTCCAAGCTTTGCGTTTGCCTTTGGAGTTTGCCATTTTTGTCTGTCAACACGAGGACCAAACAGTCGGTTAGGGAAGCCATTATGGGGCAGAGAAATCTGGGTAAAAATGATGTCTGGAACATAGACAAAACCTTAGCCTGACTTTGGAACAGACATAATTAAAAAGTAATGCACTGGTGAGCTCAGCCAACAAGAACAGCCTCACCCTCAATGTTTTTAAGGGTAACGGTATTTTTGCGAATATCCAATCTAGCCTCTCCAGTTTGGCGACTGATGTCCACTGTAGTGGTCTGTTTTGGGCTACAGCGTTTATTTGATGTTGCTCATCAGCACTTTCTTCTGCCTCATGATGGCCAATGTCACATGCACTGACAGACTAGCTACAGACTCCAAATGCAAATAAAACGCCTAGAATAAAGACTTGACATTGATGGGTCTCTTGCAGAAGCATTACTAGTGCAGACAAACACACCTGCCTAATAAGAGACAGCTGTGAAGCCAATTATGTAAATCGTTTTGGTAGCCTAAAATGAAGAGGAGGGTGTGCAGAAAATGTGAAAGCACTGTGAAAACGAAGCTGACGTTCTTCAATTCAAACCCGTAGTGTTTTCCCGACTTACAGTTTTAAGCGCTGGCATAAAGAATTTGCCTGAGCCCTGTCTCGTCATACTTCAGTGACTCTTGGTGGTTGGGTTTCAGAGAACCTGTTTCAGTCTTGACGTTCCTCCCCAACCTGTGGAGTGGTTGAGCTGAGTCTGGACCACAGCCTTCAAATGGAACACGACGCACCTGTGAAGGCAAAAGACTGGTTTCAAAAGGAGTAAATAAAAACATTTAGAAATTCAACCATGGACGGTTGCTGTGTATGACAATCTCCTTTTAACATGCTGAAACATTGTGCTTTATGATAAATGTATGTGGTTCAATACCGAGGAGATCTAGTGTAAATGTGCTTTAAAAATGTCTAAATGCACACAGTAGAACAATTGAATCATCAATTGTTGTGAACACAATTTCATTTAAATAACATTTACATAATAAATACAATTTTCAATGCACACCGTCAACAAAAACTGTTGATGCGCATCCAGCACTTAAGCCTGACCCCTGACTGGGAAAGAGTATAAACTCTGACAGTTTGATTACCTGGTAACTAACACAGCGGTGTACAAGGTGAACAAGCGCTGTTGCTGGTCATGGCAGAATGGTTTCGGCGCCAGTGTGGCATGTTTTAGTTTCCTTCCCAGCAGTCTTTTTGTTTGAGCCTGTTCACGTGGCTGGAAGTACATACAGAACCAGAATTCCACTGCAATACACACTGAGCAAGTCAATGCCACATTGTGATGTGGGACGATTGCCATTTTAGAGCAGTTCAGAGTGTAAAAACACAAGACGTGTACGTTTCGTTGGTCTAAAGAATACTGTTGCAGTGTAAAAACAGCACATGGTTTCTTTCGGGATGCAGACATTTCCTGTTCTCCCCTGATTGGTGTCCCAGGGTGGCGAAAGTCCCCAACTAGGAGAGATTCGAGGCACAGTGTAGACACTGCCTGCCTGTTCACTGACTGTGCAGTCAGGCCTGAGACGGTTATTTGATGTGATTTGATGATGTCTTGTGAGATCAGGTATGTCTCTGCAATCCTTCAGCCTAAAACTAGACTGGCGCCCCTGAATCAATCTTTCGTCCTTCATCTACCCGTCCAGCTGTCTTTTCTTTCCACCGGTGAAACACATTGAATCTGTTCGTCCGGCGCGCTTTGAAAAAGGCATGCTGGGAGACGATTCCGGAATTCAAGGACAGGCAAATTGAGAAGGAACCTTAGAGAATGAAATTCGAGTAGAAGTGTCGAGGCTGTGCAGTGCTTTAGTTGAATTGCCCTGTTGCAGAGAGACAAACAACGACTTCCTTTTCAGACATCGCCTGTTGTTTTTGCTTTACAAAACGAGTTGTACTCTGAGGTCGATTCGCATGATTCCTCTAAATGTTCTTAGAACTAAAATGCATCCCAAACGACACCCTACACCCTGCATAGTACTTTCCCGGGCCCTTTTAGTGCCATTTGGGAGGCGAGATGTTCCAGGAACAGTTAGGAGAATTGTTGAAATTGACCTCAAAGTACAGCTGGTTTTCTGAAGCAACAACGTGACTCACAATGTACAGAGGAAAGGGAGACGGGGAAGAAGAGGGAGAGAGACAATGGTGAGACAGGAGGGAGAGGCAGGAGCGGAACAGGAAGAGAGGAGAAACGAGAAGAGAGGGAGGGGAGCGATAGGAGGATTAGAGGAAGCAGTCCTAAGATCCACCAGAGTGTGTTGCATACTTAACCAGGTCTACACTGATGATTGTCATATTATTTGCCTGCTTCTGTCACTGTATCTCCATGGTCATGACAGTGGACGGGGCTCATCTCTCGCTGGCATGTTAGTGTGTGTGTGTGTGTGTGTGTGTGTGTGTGTGTTACCGGTCATTCATGACCAAATCAGTACCACGTCTTTCCTTTGTGCCAAATTCAGAAAGGGAAGTTTGGCCAGTGCCTTACTCCTGTCAGTTCCTAGTGTTCACATTGTCCCTGAACTGTGTCAAGGGGTTAGGGATTAAATTAAGGTTTGAGGTTGGGATTGGGATTAATGTTAGGTATTAATTCTGACAGGCTAAGTAAAGGATTAAGGTTAGGCTTAGGGTTAAGGTTAGGTATGTATTCTGACTTGTTCAGTGAAGTGTTTGGGCTACTGTTAAGTAATTGAATGAAGAATTACGTTAAGGATTAAGGTTTGGTATTCATTCTGACAGGTTACATTAAGGAGGGCGGTGTTACGAATTAACTAACAGTAAAGTTTGAGGCTGTGCATTCATTTTGATTGGTCAATAAAATATTTTTATTAGGATTGTGAAAGATTACAACTCTGCCCCCCCAGTTATTTGTTTTAAATGTCTAATTTAGGGTTTTTGGAATGCTTGACCCTAACTGGCTGCATTTCTGATTTGTTCACCTCACCCCCTATAGGTGGGTTTCTGGTCAGATATGGAAGTTTACCCCACTTGGACAACTGTGGATTGATGTGGAACTGGTGTGATCTGGCTGTGGTACAACTTTACTAATGTAAGGCACACGCAGAAACGCAACCACACTGACACACACGCACACACAGCACACACCCCAGATGGTAGAGTGTGTTTTGGCCTCCGGCTCATGCCCCAGGCTGAGTTCCAGTCTGTCAGAGAGTTCTGATCACACACTTTCTGATACAACACGGCACACATCATTTATTAAACCCACAGCCACGCATTCAAAGATACACATATACACACAAGGGTGCGTCTTTATACATACATACATACACCAATGTTGTTACATAAATGCAAACCAGTTTCCAAAAAAGTTGTGACTCTGCCTAAAATGCTAATAAAAACAGGATGCAATGATATGCAATTCATTAATCCCTGTATTCAATTGAAAATATTGAAACTGGGAAATCTATTTTTTTCGGGATAATACATGCCCATTTTGAATTTGATGCCAGTAACACGTTTCAAAATGTTGGTACAGGAGCATGTTTACCACTGTGTTGCATCACCTCTTCTATTAACAACACTGTAAGCATTTGGGAACCGAGGAGAGCAATTTCTGTAGTTTTGAAGGTGAAATGTTTTTTCATTCTTGCTTGATATAGGATTTAATCTGCTCTACAGTTTGTGGTCTCCTTTGCTGTATTTGTCGTTTCTTGATTCGCCAAATGCTTTCAGTGGGTGACAGGTCTGGACTGCAGGCAGGCCAGTTTAGCACCAGGACTCTTACTTCAGAGTGCTGTTGTAATATGTGCAGAATGTGGTTTGGCATTGTCTTGCTGAAATAAGCAAGGCCTTTGCTGATAAAGATGTTGTCTGGATGGCAGCATATGTTGTTCCAAAATCTGTATATATTGTTCTGCATTGATGGTGTCTTCACAGACGTGCAAGTCACTCATGCCATGTGCACTAATGCACCCCCATACCATCATGGATGCTGGCTTTAGAACTGTGTGCTGACAAGTTGGATGGTCCCTCTTTAGTCCGGAGGATGCGGCGTCCATTGTTCCCAAAAATCATTTTACACTGATTTGTCAGACCTAAGGACCGTTTCCCACTTTGCCTCAATCCATCTTCAATGAGCTCTGGCCCAGAGAAGGCAGCTGTTTCTAGATCTTGTTTATATATGGTTTCTACTTTGCATGGTAGTGTTTCAACTACTGGAGCTGGTCACATAATTAGAATATCATCAAAAAGTTGATTTATTTCAGTAATTCCATTCAAAAATGTATACTTGTATAATGTATACAGTCATTCTACATAGACTGATATATTTCAAGTGTTCATTCCTTTTAATATTGATTATTATAACTAACAACTAATGAAAACCCCCAAATCAGTATCTCAGAAAATTAGAATATTGTGAAAAGGTTCAATATTGAAGACACCTGGTGCCACACTCTAATCAGCTAATTAACTCAAAACCCCTGCAAAGGCCTTTAAATGGTCTCTCAGTCTAGTTCTGTAGGCTACACAATCATGGGGAAGACTGCTGACTTGACAGCTGTCCAAAAGACGACTATTGGTATCTTGCACAAGGAGGGCAAGACAAAAAAGGTAATTGCTAAAGAGGCCGGCTGTTCACAGAGCTCTGTGTCCAAGCACATTAATAGAGAGGTGAAGGAAAGGAAAAGATGTTGTAGGAATAAGTGTACACGCAATAGGGATAACCACACCCTGGAGAGGATTGTGAAACAAAACCCCTTCAAAAATGTGGGGGAGATTCACAAAGAGTGGACTGCAGCTGGTGTCAGTGCTTCAAGAACCACCACGCACAGACGTATGCAAGACATGGGTTTCAGCTGTCGCATTCCTTGTTTCAAGCCTCTCTTGAACAAGACACAACGTCAGAAGCTACTCGCCTGGGCTAAAGACAAAAAGGACTGGACTGCTGCTGAGTGGTCCAAAGTTATGTCCTCTGATGAAAGTAAATTTTGCATTTCCTTTGGAAATCAAGGTCCCAGAGTCTGGAGGAAGAGAGGAGAGGCACATAATCCTCTAGTAGAATATGGGTTAGTAGGTTAGGTTTAGTACGGTTAGGTTTATTAGAATATGGGTAAGTAGGGTTAGGTTTAGTAGGATTAGGTTTAGCAGGGTATGGGTTTGTAGGGTTAAGTTTAAGTAGAATATGGGTTAGTGGGGTATGGGTTAGTAGGTTAGGTTTAGTAGGGTTAGGTTTATTGGAATATGTGTAAGTAGGATTAGGTTTAGTAGGATTAGTAGGATTAGGTTTTGCAGGGTATGGGTTAGGAGGGTATGGGTTTAGTAGGGTTAGATTTTGTAGCCTGTCCCTAATTCATTACAAACCCTGTATACATGACACCTTTCATTTAGACAACGCTCCTCTCTTTCCTATCTTACCCCCAACCCTGCGTCCCTATCGTCCGTCTCACCCCCCAACCCTGCGTCCCTATCGTCCGTCTCACCCCCAACCCTGCGTCCCTATCGTCCGTCTCACCCCCCAACCCTGCGTCCCTATCGTCCGTCTCACCCCCCAACCCTGCGTCTCTATCGTCTGTCTCACCCCCAACCCTGCGTCCCTATCGTCCGTCTCACCCCCAACCCTGCGTCCCTATCGTCCGTCTCACCCCCTAACCCTGCGTCCCTATCATCCGTCTCACCCACCAACCCACTCAGGGTTTTCCTTCCCTCCTGTCGTCAGTCACTTTGACAGACAAAACACTTGTTCTTTTTTACGTTGAAGATGAAGAAAATAAGGTCAAATGGAAAAATAGAAAGGCTGAGAGGGAGGGAGGCATGGAGGGAGAGAGGCATAGCATGAGGGAGGCGAAGAGGGAGTTTGGGGGGAGAGAGAGAAGAGGAAGGTGGGGAGTGTAAGTGAGGAGTGCTTAGTTTAGTGTCAACATGTTTACCTGCTCCCTCTCCAACTCGCACGCACGCGGGAGGGCGTGAGGCGAGACAGCAGCTGGAGATGGTAAATCCCTAACGGCCCGACCAGTTTAGAGTTGGCAATCAAAAAGTGTCTGATGAACTGACAGAGTGTGTGCGTGTTTGTGCCAGTTTGTGCGTGTTTGTGCGCGTGCGTGCTTGTGCGCCTGTGTTTGTGTGTTCCTATGTGCCCTGCACCAAAACACATTAAATGTGCTTCTTCATGCAGTGGTGCGCGTGTACCTGATGAATTGATGGAGTGTGTAAACCTTGTTCTATCCGTTGAAAAGGTCACAATAGCATTTGTTTTTCCTATGACAGTAAACAGGCGGACAGGTAGGAAGCGCTTGCTTGAGTGCGTGCGTGCGCGCCAGCTGTAGTCGTCTCTCAAAGGACAGAGGTTTACATTGTTTTTCTTTCCGGGTGAGCTAATTTGTGTAAACGTATAACAAAAAAATTTAGCATTTAGAGAGAATATAGCATTTTAAGAGAAATCATAGTCAAGACATAGACATTATTGATATGTCCCTCTGTTCTAATCCCTTGTCAAAAAGTACTGAGATGATATCATCCCTAACTCAAAAAACATATGCAGTGATGACATGGAATCGCCCTCCATCTCAATTACACATATACGCTATTGAAATGGAATCATCCCTAGTTAAATGACACACTGACTTCAGATGGAATCATCCCTAGTCCAACGACGTAAGGAATATTCAAATAGACATACATTAAAAAGGATGGGTTCCTTTTGAAATCCTATGAGGGAATTCTAGTAGAAATCCTGCAGGATTGTTTCAATAAACATTTCGCAAATAAATACCAAAAATACAATTTATACCCTCACAAAAATACAACTCAAATTCTTTAGGATTGGTTCCAAATCATGATAGAAAATCCTAAAGGATTGACTATGTGTAAATAAACAGTGCATACTGTTGAGTGTATGTTCTTTCTCCAAAGGAAAACTTGTCGCCAACTTGGCGTACATTTCAGCTACCATATTGACGCCTTCTGCAATACACCAACAAACCCCCCCAAAACACACTCACACACACCCAGTTTCAATAAATACACTTCTGAGGTGACATTTAAATGGAAGAATAATCTTTATCCTTTCCTGGAAGCTGGACACACACGCAACGATATGTGATCGAGTCTCTGTGTGCTGTGTTGTGTCGTCGCTGCATATCTTAATCTGAAAATAATACATGGGTGCATGTATGAGTTAAATGACCGTGAAATGAACAAACAAGCACTCGCTCGCGGCACAAGTGGATCCCTATTAGCTTCATAGTGTGCTATTTTTGACCAGGGCCCTACACAGGGAGTTGACACCATTGGCGACCATTTGCCTTATTCGTGGATCTAAAAGATGAACGAAGTGCTAAGAATTGAGACGCCATCTATGTTGTCGGAAAGTTTTCCAAAAGTTGTGCGAATGTTTGTTACACCTTGAGGGTGGGACAGGTTGGACAAAGAAAACAGAAGTGAGTGGATTTAGCAGTAAGACTGGGAGAATACTGTGGGAGTATATGTAGATTGTCACTGTGGAATAATACCACACACAGCCAAGCATCAAACAATTGGTAAAAAAAAATCCGATTGCACTCTTAAACTATTTGCATAATTGCACTTTCCCTCCACCTGGAATATCCAAACTTCCAAAAAAGAACTCTGCTGGTCCCTAATGAACAGAATGGTTTTCATGTTCTAGAATGTTGAGTGGTTTATTTGGTATGTCCTTGGTGGTACTCAGGCTTTTTGTGCTGGTCTCAGTCTCCTCTCAGAGAAGGCATGCAAACCAAGGAGTCCTCATTAGTGTGTGTGTGTGTGTGTGTGTGTGTGTGTGTGTGTGTACGCACTTGTGCGTGGGTCTGCGCTCGTGTGTGTTTCCATGTGTGTGTGCATGTTTGTGTGTACGTGTGACCGTCCAGCTAAATGACACCACTGCCCCCTGCAGGTAGACATTAGAGGACTTAGGGTGTTGGCGGCATGGATGTTTCTCTCTGTTCTCAACATTGCTTTCTCCCCCTTTCACTCCTTTATCATACTCACTCTTTGTCTCTCTCTTTCTCTCTCTCTCTCTCTCTCCCCCTCTCTCTCTCAAACACACATAAACACAGAACACACATGCGGTAGATAAACATGGTGTCCACTGTATTCACTCTGTTTATGGTGTAAACGTCCTGTGCCTTTAACCTAACACACTCATCGGTTCATCTCCTAGCATCTGTCTTTGGCCAGGACAAATAGACCAAGAGGTAGTTATTTTTGCCTCAGAAAGAGTCTTACTTTAATTCGCAGTACTTAATTGCACACTTTTAATGTGCAGACATTCTTATTCAACAGTTTATGAGAGCAACAAAGAGAGATACTGTGAGATTTTCTGCCAGATGACACTTCCTGATAACGCTACTGATCCTGTATGAGACGCCGTCAGTTACGTTGAAGAGCACAGCTGAAACCAACGCTCAGTTCAGGTCTTAGCAGGTTCGGCAAATTGTGCTAAAGAGACAATTACAATAAAGTTGTAAATGAATAATCTTGACATGCTTGGGGCCTAGCGTAGATTGCTAATTACATAGTTAGTAGCTTTGTGGCTTGCCAATTCTGTATCTAACCAGAATTATAGACTTCACTTACCAACGTTATTTTGTTACCTGTGAGTTAACGTTAGCTAGCTAACAATCTTCAGATAGAGACAAATTCAGTAGAATTGTATTGTGATCTGAGTTATTTACTGCCAAAAGCAGCAGTAAATAATAATTATTTTACTGGGACCACTCAACTCTCTAAATGACCATCTCATGTAGTTGTTAACCCCCGCCATAACTTATTTAGATCTACTATAGTCTGAAAAGAAAATGTAAAACATGTGAACAAAAACACAAATAATCTTTGTGATTTGGCTGCGCTAGTTTCAGTATCCATTGAAAGTAAGCTACCTATGTAAAAATCGCAAACTGTGCTTATAGAAATCCACATTTGTACACTACATACAATATTGTATTACATTTGAAGACATTCATTTTGTGCTGCTTCTGAACATCTGCAAATGCTGTTCAAAAGCCTTCGCTGGAAACAGGTTTTGGATATTTGTGCTGCAAGGCACATCCATTTGGCTTAATTACCAACTGATGATATATATTTTTTTTGCTCACAGCCTTTGCTTGATATAAATATTATGTTATTGTTGTTGATATTTCCGTTAATTGCTTGTTGTGGTCTGTGACAGAGTTTGTAATTTGCAGTTGTGGATATGTTCCGTTTGATGACACAAAGCTCTAATTGCTTGCATTTCTGTGTGTATCACAAAAGGCTGGCTCGGGAATTAGCAAAACTCCTCATTGTTTCATTTCCCCTTAGATCACAGGTGCATTATCACCGGGAGTAGCGATAGCTAGCTTGCATGTCAATTTCCAGTGGTATCCAATGCTACCGACGAGCACGTCGTGCTAGCGACATGCTACTTAGCCGTTCCGAGTTAGGTGATTTGTTTTCACTGTCATCCGTGCCCGCTGCCGTTCAGTCTCGGGCCTCCGTGATGCACCCGGCTGAGCGCCGCTGTTCTAATAATGGAACTGACTGGGCGCTGAGCACCTGTGGTGTTGATGTCTGTTTTTACAACCGAGAAGTGAAATGGGAGTATTTATCCTGTTGTTCAAATGATCAGATCGCCTGCATATATCCTCACAAGGCAACAGCCGGTAATTTGAGATCGGGTTGACAATAAATGAGTGGGCCTCTAAAGATTTGTGACTTTAAAGAATAACATTTTGTTTTGTTTTTTACTTTTCCATTTTGGTCTGCATGCGTAATGTGCTGTTTATGTGCGTCATCTGTACATGGAATCACACTCATACCTCAGTCAGCCATGAAATTTGAGGTTTGACAGTGAGTGGTGTTGATGACAGGGTGCACATATCGGGCCCTTGTCAAAGCACTCCGCAGGGGATATGCCGCCATTTGGAACACAATCTGTGATTAGCGTCTGAAGGTTAGCGTTAGCCATGGAAACGGTGTCATTCATTTGTCACCACAGGGAAGTTCTTCTTCTTGAATTCCTTATACGTGCGTGCGTGCGTGCGTGCGTGAGATCCAGGTTCTTGTTGTGGTTCTTAATAGAGTATAACCTTGAAAAATAGGTTTAACAGAAGTTCTCCACTAGGAAAACGGGTTTGCCGCTTAGGGTTCAGGTATAGGGAAAACCTTAAAATGGGGGGTACTTTTAGGTAAAGTCACTGGTTAGGGTTATGTTTAGGAACAGGGCAGAGGAAACATGGATTTCTGGATTCCCACAATGGTAGAAAAACACGTCTGTGTGTGTGTGATTGAGCCAGACAGTCAAACCATTTTATGGATTGTTGACTGTATTAGAAAATGTCACAATGATTATTCTCAATAGTACTGTAATTATATTTCTATATCTGGAGTGCTATATTTATTCCTAATGGCAAATATCAACCATCTCAACACACACACCGAATAGTGTGCTTATACATCAATATATGATTTAGTTTATGAAAATGAATGAAATCACTACAGCCCACACACACATACACACACACACACACACACACACACACACACACACACACACACAGAGCATAATGAATTGAGATGTCAGACACATTCCAAGGCAGAGTAACAGGAAATTAAAATATAGAGACGATACATCAATAAGAGCATAAGGGTTAGGATGAATGAGTAAAGGAGAGAGGGATGAAAGAGAAAGAAATAAACCCTACGGAAAAAATGCCACCCATCTTCTATACTGTATGTGCTGTATTTGGCATGTGATCCTGGTTCCTCACAAAGATGGTAAAACCTGACATTTAGGACCCAGAGTTTTTTTAGGGCAGCGGTTCCCCACAAGGAATCGATTTAGGGTTAGTTTTAGGACTGGAGGTTAGTGAATATTTGGGTTTCAGGTCTCCACAAGGAGAAAAAAACATGGCGTGTGTGTCTCACTTTTCTGACAGACAGCGGTCACTGATAGTCTAATGATTTACATCTCAGAGTCTGTCTGTCTACCCAGCTGCAGTAAATGAGTCCGTTTCCCATCAGCCATCACTCTCCTGCTCTCAGAAAAAGGTAATTATTAGCCATCACAGGTGCTTACACAGGATAGCGTTCCGCCATAATCAAAGTCACAAACGGAAATGTGACAGTGGTTTTCGTGAACATTGTAGTGAGTACTCTGGGCGCGGATACGAGGATTTTAGCTTTCTCCCGTTCCCTTCGTCTCCGTCGGTCTTTCCCTCTCTGTTTACAAGAGGAAACCCAGCTGTGAGCTGACCAGCCGCGCAAACTTACCAGACAAGCAGGGACACCATCCATGCTCACTTTGAGGCAGGCAAGACTGAAACACGCGGGAGACCCCGCTGGTCTGGCAGACAGTGTGAACTAGCTCTGTGTAGCTGGTGCTTTCACGACTCTTAAACAGGTTGATATTAGAGTGGCCGCAATGGGGTACCAAATGGAACGCACGCAAGCGCACACACACATGTACGGTCATCCCATACACTAGTGTTCAAATCCATAAATCCTTTATGTACTCCAAATGCTGACAGTTATATAATTACTTTGCTCTACATTCAAGCATTTTGGGTTTTTCACAGCTGTTTCATTTTAGGCAGATGGGTTCTTTTGCACCGTAGTTGGTTTAGTCTTGATTCTAAGCTTTGCATTTGGAGCCCGTGACTGGTGTCGGACACCAAAGAAGTGTAAATACAAGTCAGGTTATAGGCTATGCAAATGTCAGCTCAGCCAATGGCCAGCAACCTGGTAGACCAAGGAGGACCTCTACAGTGAACGACCAGAGGAAAAACCCCAGAGTCCCTCAGACCAGGAACCCACTCCAGGAGATACGTAAATGTTGGAGAAGTTACTAAACCCTCCCCTGTTAGTCTAGTTCTGTTGTTTCCAAAGCAGACGATCATTTGAATTTGATCCCTCTCGCTTCCTTCCTTCCCCCCCTGCCTCTGTCTTCTCTCCCCAGGAGATCGAGAATCACAGCTAGATACTTGATGAGACCACACCATACCCAGGCTTTTAGACAGACAGACACACACACACACACACACACACACACACACACTACCCAGTCTGTCTACATCAACCCCCGTGTGAGTGTCACCTGAGGAGTATATGAATGATTAGAACTGGTCCTCCATGGTTTAGGTATTCCCCATGTGCTGAGCGTCTACAGCTGGGCCCTGACACTGTCACCGGTGCATTCTGGGAGAGCGTGTGAAGGCAGGGGGGAAGTGTGTTGGTGTCACCAGTGCATTCTGGGGGAGTGTGTAAAGGCAGGGGGGGAAGTGTGTTGGTGTCACCGGTGCATTCTGGGGGAGTGTGTGAAGGCAGGGGGGAAGTGTGTCGGTGTCACCGGTGCATTCTGGGGGAGCGTGTGAAGGCAGGGGGGAAGTGTGCTGGTGTCACTGGTGCATTCTGGGGGTATTTTTTAGTCAATTTCTTCCTTTACAAGAATAGCTGTCAACATCCTTCCACCAAGAAGGGTGCCAGTGGGTCTTGGCAGCGGTTACCCAAATCAAGCGTGAGAGAAAGCCTTTCCTCGTCCATCTCAGCCCGTTCACCAGTTACACCGCAGCGAACATGCAGTATTAAGGACTGGTTGAACACTGACTTCAAACATCCCTACTCTAACATCTAAACTAACATGACAACAGATGAAAATGAGCAAACCAAGAGAAATGGGAGGGGGAGATGCTATGGGAACAGGGAGAGGGGACAGGTACTGGAATTAAAACAAGCTGGTAGAAGAGGGTAGCCTGGAGACATGTAAATGCGGTGGACGTCCGAGTTGGGCCAGTCAAATTCAGCCGCCTCAGGGGAAACATTCATTACGCTGCAGCTATCCCCGGTCGCTACTACCTAGCTTTACTTTATTTCATTTGAAGCACCACTGCTTGTACTACTGCCCCTAGTGGACATAATAATCATGATGGGGGATGGAGAGTATTTGTGTGCTACCCGCAAGCAGAAGGTGATTTAAGCACGTGTATCCCATGTGGTCTGGCATTTAGTTCTGCTTGGTGTACAGCAGTGCAGGCCTTAAACGTTTAGGAGCCCTAAGCTAAATTTGATTTGGGGGCCCCCTCTCCCCTAACAGTCTGGGGCTCGGGGGCCCTAAGCAACCGCGTATGTTGCTCATGCCAAGGGCATGTTGGCGATTTACTGACCACAGAACTCTTCGGTTGTCTTCTCCTTCAACTTGTCCATTCCACTTCTCCTCGTGCCTCTCTCCTCCACACTCACTCCCTTCCTATATTTCCACCTCCTCAGTATCCTGCCTGGGTCATGTTTTAGCCGACCTCTCTCCTCGTCCCTTTTCTCCTCCCATCCCCTTTTCTCCACTCGCATATCATCTGTCTGGATTTCTCGGTACCTCGGGGGGTTCTTAGGATTCCGCTCCATCTTGCCACCGTGGATACGCGCTATGTCGTCGTGGATACCGTTTCCTTGTGAGGTTGAGTCAGGCTGAGTCTGCGTCACGGAGGGGAAGGAGAGACTTGTTGTGTTGTTGTTCTTGTTGTTTTCCACCCCTCCCGGTCTTTCTCTCCCCCGCTCTACCTCTCCTTCAGTCTCTCTCAGCCTTTGTATCTTTTTTCTCTACCTCTCTTAGTCTATCTGGCTTTTTAACCCCCCGTGCTCTGTCTTTCCCCGTCTCTTTCTCACCGTCTTTTAGTCTCTGACTGCCTCTTCACCCCCCTCTGTCTTTATCTTAACTCAGTGCCCAAGGGATCAACAGTGTCTCTACGCGTCATCCTGAAGACGCTCCGACTGCATGCTACCTGTGAACATAATTCCTATGCACAGTTACACACACACAAACACGCACACACACACACACACTCCTACACAGCCCCTCTCCAAGTACCCTGATCGACCTCAATAGACCACCATATTGGAAAAGGAAGTCACAGGGCTGTGTTCGGTGTGACCCTGAGGTCGGCTGACGCGTGGCTGAGTCGACGCCCGCACAGCTCCCATGTGACACGCATGTGTGCCGTTCTGCTCTAACGTGTGCCGGAGCTCGTTCGGGCTCCCGGACCGTTGTCAACGAGCATTCCATAGGGAACAGCGTCCCACTGATGATCTGGGGATTAGAGGTGCCCTGGCGATGAAAACAGTCCAGTCACTTTACACGTCCAGTGTTTCGATCGAAATGTTCCAGAGTCGTGTGGGGCTTTTAGTCGAGGTTAGCAAAGCTTGTCGGCATCTTTGTCGGGAGTGGGCCAGCCGGCGAGGGCCGCAGTAGTTGCAATCAAATAGTCAAATTGAAAACTGCTTAGCGTGTTTCAAGTGCTTTTGAAATCGCACAGCCCTTTGTTGTGGATCGTCACAATGAAGGAAATACAAGAGCGACATCAAACAGTTGATTGAACTGTTGTAGGGTTCTGTAAAAAACGGGACATCTTAAAAGGTGGACTCAGCAATGTTACGCTGACGCGAGCAGCATCACTTGGATCTCAGAAAAAGCAACATGCAAGACTTTCAAACATTCATACAGTGTCTCCGATTTTTTATTTTACAGGCTCCCTTCACTCTCTCACGGCCTGGAGGCACATGAGCCAAAAGAAACGGCAAAGTCAACCGCGTTGGGCAAATGACCCGCTACGGTGTCGACGTTCTGCATAGGCGTCGTGTTCCTGAGGAGCGCCGAGGTGAGTAAAGTCTTTAACCCAGACTTTTAAATACATGTTAAGTCCGTAAACAAAAGTAGAGGTTCTCAACCTCCTCCTTCACCCAGGAGCATAGCCACTCATAAATATTGTAACAGCCTGGAACGGAACTTAGGAGGCACTGAAATCCGTGTCAGCCCTGCATTCTGGTGTCCCTAGGAGCTCTTTCGATGCCAGCCAGTGTGGGCCTTTTGTAGTTAGCGAGGATATTTGGTCGTTGGCTATTGCCTTCTCATGTAAATTGTGTTTAGTGAAAGTGCCAATATGGCTGCGGATGTGTCCATCTCAGCTTGCCTCTTCCGTCCACTGTGAGCAATAGTCGTCGGATACAGTTGTAATATGAGAGACGTGACGGCCGTTCAGTCCGCCCAGCCGGCACGTTGCGAGGGTGACATCTGTTTTAAATTTAGTCTCATCGGAAGGGAGTCAGACACGCTCCGATGGTCCACAGACAAGGCAGCGCTGAACTAGTTAAAAAACACATCTATTTATCCCTTAATAGTATCTAATTAAATATTAAGATTAATTATATTAATATAATAGCCATATTTTAATGTCGAACCCCTCTGGGTACCAGTCTGCGTCGTGTCACGAGAAATGGAAAGGAAGAGAGAGGGATGAAGCGATGGAAGGAGACCGAGAGAGGGAGGACAGCCAGTCTGACATCCAGTAGGACAGTTGGTCAAATCCCAGCGGGGTGACAGGAGATGGGGGGGGTCGACTGCACTTCCTCAACCCCGGGGGGGTTTGGGGAGACTCCGTATGAGCCCCACAATCTCTATGATCACCAGCCTTACCATCTTCAGGGAAGCACGTGAGTGTGTGTGTATGTGTGTGTGTGTGTGTGTGTGTGCACGTCCAAAGTGTGTGTGCCCCTGAGCAGTAGGCTGTCAGTCAGAGTGAAGCAGTAAGCTATTACTTCAGGCTCCAGACTGTCAGGGACGGAAAGTTTTGTTCCCCAGAGGCGGAGACTGGGGCCAGGCTTACCCTGACACGTGCACGCACACACACACACACGCACACACACATAGTTTAAAAGTCTTCCAGGAAGTTGTGACGACTGTGATTTCCAAATGACACTCTGCGGTTCTGCAACAGGCAGCCCGCGGGCTGATATTTGCCCACAAAGATGAATTAGAATTTTTTATCGTGCACCATTTTCTGCAATATAAGGTTAAAAAATCCAAATCTTTTTATTTTATTAAATATCTTCAATCTGTTTGGAAGTGTCTGAATATAATGGAGGGAGACACCCGGCTTAGTCAGTGAGCTGTGTCAGTTTATTGCCGGACCATTCGCTCGGACTCGTAATGACCCGAGGCTTACTCGTTTTCCTAAAGTACTGGTTCTGGTCGGGCCACATCTTCGTGCGCAAACGCGCGTGCGTGTTTCAGGCCGAATGCACAGAGACCATATCCTTCCCATACACATCGGTGAAGGATGGGTTTTCTCTATTCCTGTCTCTCATCCAGTTCTTCCTCCCTCCCTCTCTCCTCCACAGTGTAATGATTTAAGAACTGCAGTACCATTTGGGATGGTTTCTAGTGTCGTTGGTTAGATACTCCTCCATTACCATGAACCCATCCTCCCCCCACAGACACACCACAGTCCATCCATCCATCCAATTTTATCCCTCTGTCTCTTCGTCCACCCGTCTGCTGGTCTTTCCATCTATTCACTACACCAGCCTTCTATCTATATATCTTTTCATCCGTAGATCTGCCAATCAGAATGCCTGCTCTGAGGGAGATGGAGACGAGAGAGACAAAAGCGGAGAGGGAGAATCAAGCAGAGAGTGAATGGAGGGGCAGAGAGAGAGGTTGTCTGGCTTTCACATCATCACCAAATCAAATTCGACCCAGTGGGATAGAAGGAGATGGAGATAGATGGATAGAAAGACTGAAGAGGACGAGAGAAAGGAAGAAGAGGACGAGGGACAGAAAGAGAGAATACGGCTCTCTTCCCCCTGACTGTCGCGCTGAAACTTTCATTTGGATAATCCCTCTCTCTCCCTCTCTCTCTCTACCTCCCTCACTCCTTGTTCTGTTCAAAGGACTACCTCCTCTCTCTATTCCATTACCACGGTAACAGACCCTTGGAGGGAACGAGAGATACACGAGCTGGGAACACACACACACACACACACACACACTTCTTAAATGTATAGAGCACTCAATGTGGGAGATGGAACATGGAGGAGGGAGATAAATGAGGGGGCGGGGCACAAGGCGGGGTGGGGGTTAATCAGAGAGCGTTGAAGTTGGACCCCGCGTCCTACTGGAGAAGCGTTTGGAATTTGCAGCGTTCTCACTGTGAGTCAGCTTCTGCCTTGTAACAGGAGAAAAGGTGTGTGCAGCTTCGAAAACAAGCAACCATTTTACCTATGAAAATGGATAGCTAAATGAATTAGCACGTTATCATCCACGTTTGCCTTATTAGCAGCCTCTCCTCGATTAACATTTTTCCAGAGGGCCTCCCTTTTCGTTCGGTGCCGGACACCTTTATCTGTTGGTTACAAATCAACAAGTTAAGGTCTTTGACAGCTGGCTCTTTTTTGGGGGGGGGCAGAACATTTTGATTTGACAGGAAAGTTAGAGTTTTTGCTGCCAGAACAGCGGGTGAGATTCAAACCCTCACTCACCTCATCCACGCTTCTCCTTTTCTCCCCCCAGTGGGTAAGGAAGCTGTCATCTGTACTGGAGCGTATCCCTAACTCTGTTTTGTCATCCTGTCATCCATCCATCCCTCCCTCCATCCCGTCCAGCCATCATCCATCCTTCGTCTTGCTGTCTCCTCTGGGCTTTCAGGTTGACCGGCGTGTGTGTGCGTGCGTGCGTGCGTGCGTGCGTGCGTGCGTGCGGCAGTCAGGAACAAATGCCAGGTGGATGATTATTGGTGAGCTGTAACAGAAAACATGGAGAAAACTGGGAGGCAACAGGAGGAAACAAGACGTAACAAGGAGGCAACAGGAGGAAACAAGACGTAACAAGGAGGCAACAGGAGGAAACAATAAGTAACAAGGAGGCAACAGGAGGAAACAATAGGTAACAAGGAGGCAACAGGAGGAAACAATAGGTAACAAGGAGGCAACAGGAGGAAACAATAAGTAACAAGGAGGCAACAGGAGGAAACAATAAGTAACAAGGAGGCATCAGGAGGAAACAATAAGTAACAGGGAGGTAATATCAATCAAATTCAATCAAATGTATTTTATATAGCCCTTTATACATCAGCAGTTGTCACAAAGTGCTTTTACAAAAACACCCGACCTTAAACCCCAGGGAGCAAACAACAGAATTTCAGTGGCTAGGAAAAACTCCCTAAGGAGGCCGAAATTTAGGAACAAGCCTAGAGAGGAACCAGGCTCAGAGGGGTGACCAGTCCTCTTTTGGCTGTGCCGGGTGAATATATTAAGTCAATTTAAACCTAGTCCAGATCGGAAGCATGAGACGGCCCTATCCGGGGGAGGCCCGGCAAAGGAGGTAACTGGGCGGTAACCAGACATAACCGCGAGGTAACAGGGCATGAACTGGGAGGTAACCGGATGTAACAGGGAGGTTACTGCCAAACCCCTATTTTTCTCCTTTCTAATTTTCCTTTCTTCCTGCCACTTCTTTCCATGATGGGGGAGTGGATATAACAGCACACTAATCGAGTAAAGGGTTTAGAATGGGACTTCAGTCCCACCCCATTCCTAATGACACCCTTATTCCCCATAGGTGGCAGGTCAAAATAGTGCACTATATAGAAAACAGGGTGCCATTTGGGATAGGAGGTGGGCTTTCTGCATCCAAGGCTTAATTGTGGCCCCTCTTAAATTCTGTCTGTTGGGGCTTGAACGGGTCTGCGTGCCCGGGTCTGGGTGCCTGGGTCTGGGTGCCCGGAGCTTGACTGGGTCTGCTTGCCCGGGGCTTGCCTGGGTCTGGGTGCCCGGAGCTTGACTGGGTCTGGGTGCCGGGACTTCTCTAGCAGAGGCTCAGTCATTGGGTCTGTGACAGGCGAGAGCTGTGCAGTGTGAATGTGTGTGTGTGTGTGTGTGTGTGTGTGTGTTTGTGATGAATGAGCCAAAGCCAGCATGCGTTCCCCGGGTGGCCTTGGATCAATCTGCTTATCTGTTAGCTGCCAGCACCCAGTCCTGATTAACGACACACACACACACACACACACACACACACACACACACACACACACACACACACACACACACAATTACACACAAGCACACACAGGAGATCCGTATTCATTAGAGCAGATGTCCATATTGAACAGATTACACATCAAGCCTTTGCATCAACTCCATCTATTGGCTGTTTATGGACACACATCCTCCTTCATTCTGCCTCTACTTCCTCACTGTCTTCTGTCTCGTTTGTATCCCTCCATCCTTCTTCCTTTCTCACACCTTCTTTCATCTTCCCCCTCGTCCTCTGGGTCCCTCTCTTCTCCATTTTATTATCTCTGTTCTCCTTACTGTTCATACCTGGGGGGGAGACGGTGATCGGGAGACAGGTAGGGTGTCAGGGAGACAGGTATGTAGACAGGTAGGGTGACAGGTAGGGTGTCAGGGAGACAGGTAGGGTGTCAGGGAGACAGGTAGGGTGCCAGGTAGACAGGTAGGGTGACAGGTAGGGTGCCAGGTAGACAGGTAGGGTGCCAGGTAGACAGGTAGGGTGCCAGGTAGACAGGTAGGGTGACAGGTAGACAGGTAGACAGGTAGGGTGACCGGTAGACTGGGAGGGTGACAGGTAGACAGGGAGGGTGACAGGTAGACAGGGAGGGAGAAAGATTGGTAGACAGACAGGTAGTAGACTGTTGTATTGTGAGACAGCAGCTTGGACCACTTCCCCACTCAGAGGCCTATCACACATTGTATTGAAGTTATTTTTTATTTTGCCACAGGCATAGATAAAGAAATAACACATTTATCGCAAATGTCTTGCAATTCTAGAAATGCTTCCAGTGTGCAGAGATTTGTTTGTCTCTAAAATGTTAAGCAATTTATCACAAGATTCAACCTATTTGATATGGAGTGGAGAGACAATTTCCTACCATTCTAGAACACACCCATCCACACACACACATCCAAACACACACACACACACACACACACACCTATCCACACACACTTATACACAGAGGGATAGAGAGATGATGGAAAGGCGATAGAGAGAAATAGTAGGAGTTACTATGTAGTAAATGGTAACACAGAAAAACAAAAGGGAGTGAAGCAAAGAGAGGTTAGGGGGAGGAGAAGAGGGAGATAGAAGTGCAATTATAGTTTCTTATTTCGAGATAATTCTCCATTTAATTAAAAAAGCAGTAAGGGTTGACAGAGAGAATGACCCATGTTCCTGTGTCTTTATTTTCCCTTGTCAATTATAAATATTAGCACATTTTTACATCACTGTAATATAATAATATTCAAAACGTCATAAATCCTTTTAAAATTGTGTCTAAAGACTACTTAAAATTGTAGATTTATTACAATTTTCACTTTTGTTACTTATTAGAGCTTTTCATTTTTATTGTTGTTATTTTCCCATGACAATACAGCCCTTCAACTGAACGAGTGAAAAAGGATAGACAAAAACACAGGAAAGACAAAGACGTGAGAGGAGGAAGAGGCAAGGACGATTTAAACTGTTTTTGTTGCATTCTTGACAATGGGAATAAAACTCTTGGAGTTAAAATGTTATTGAAAGCTGGCATCAAACTTTGTTTGGTTGTTGCCTAGCGAGCTAACGTTAGCATAGAAGGGATCTCAGGTAGCCAGTTCTTGGATGCAAATCTTCCTCTCACATTTGCTACACTCCCTACAATCAGGACAAGGCCGTGTGCGTACTTACATCATAGTATTGTAGGATTCATCGTGGCATATTATTGCCGTTATCAAAAATAAGCTAAAAAAGACGCCAAAAAGTTACTAACCAACGCAACACAATCTATGTTCAGGTTTAACAGCCTGCAGAAGTATAAGCCACTGTCCGTTGGATGTAACTATAATCCCTAACCTGGCCATCTGCTCCTGTTAATGAGCTAGCTCTCTACTCAAATCCCCTGCTTCTTCTGCCTGCTGTAGGACTAGCCCTGAGCCCCAACACCTGTCATTTTACCCCACCTCTCATCACCTGTTAATGGGCTAGCTCCCTACTCACGTCCCCTGCTTATTTTTCGGCCTGCTGTCGTTTTAGCCCTGCTTCAGCTTGCCTGTTTTCCATCTTCTGCTAATCAAGATTTTAATCTTTCTGTCATAACACAGTGTCTCACAACGATGAGATA
Organism: Esox niger; assembly: GCA_016801105.1. NCBI lineage: Eukaryota > Metazoa > Chordata > Actinopteri > Esociformes > Esocidae > Esox > Esox niger. The sequence continues at coordinate 22,046 of JACXGJ010004467.1, forward strand.
ACATCTTAAATGCATACTCCAATATACAAACTATATTTTTTTCTGTCTGCCACTCAATTTGCCTCTCTTTCACCCCTGTGCACGCACACGTGCGTGCGTGTGTGCCTGCCTGCCTGCCTGCGCGTGTGTGTGTGTGTGCGTGTGTCCATAAATGAATGTATAAGACCGGTTGGCTAGGTAAGGCCTGTCAGGTTGCTAGCATGAGCAAACATGAATATGGAGAGAAAACAGGAATCAAACGGCTTTTTAGCTGTCAAACTCAAGCCATAGCATAACCAAAGGTGTCACACACACACAGACTGAATACACATGCAAACCTTGGCTTGGCTAAAGGTAACACAAAAGAAAACATGCCCCTAAAATCTCATCAGTCAAAAACCAGACATTGTGAAAGTTTAAATAGTCTCATTAATCTGTTTCACTTAAGATTAAAAGGTTTGAGGGCTAGGAACCTAATCAGTTAATACACAATTTCTAAATTAATAAATAAAATGGTTTGATGACCAGGGGTTGAGTAAAATCCCAGAACCAGCAGAAAGACAACATTTTAAATATTTGATTCACCACAAATGCCAATCTGAAGAACAGGTGGCGATAGCAATGTGGCAGTAATAAAATAGTATTAACCCTGGGTTCTCCATGGGGAACTGAGAGAATGAAAATCCTTTTAAACGTATTTATCTGCTACAATGTCTAATCTATCTCCTTAAATTAAACCTCAATTCACAGTAATATTGAATGAACACTTTTTATTTTACCATTCATTACATTATGAAATAATTACGTTAAAATACTTTTAAGATTGTGCATGTTACTGAATTGCTAATCATGAAACCATATTTTATTCAGTAGTTTAAATGTATTCACACAACCCGTTATGATTTAATGAATTATATGGTTTTACAATCATTCTAGAGTTGGATTATTTTGTTTTCATTCAACAACATAATTATTTTATAAACGTCTGTCATTTTGTTCAGAGGCTAGACAGTCTCTCATCTAATGTCTCTGTTGCCACAGCAATATAGCTAAGCTATAGTCGGTAGATGGCTAGCTAGTGTTTACAGCTATAGTCGGTAGGTGGCTAGCTAGTGTTACAGCTAAGGTGTCTGAGATCATTGTAGCTAGCAGTTTAGAACGTCAAAGTACTGTATTACGTTCTTTTTTTATTATTTAAAATGTCAGTGCTGAGTTGTTCCTGTCTCTCTTGACATGTTGCAGTACACAGCAGAGTGCCAATCCGAATGATATCAAAACCGGATTGGCCATATCCGATCGGACAAATCAGATCTAAATTGCGTCGAATATTTGTGACGCCCAAATTAATTCGAAACACCCAAAACACGCCTGCTCTGTTTGCACTTATTTTGCGTGTCTCGCACAAATTTGTGGTCTTTCAGTTATTTGTACGGCTGGGTGATGCTCGGGCACGGTGTCCCTGGTCTGTGCATGAACGCCGGTCTATGGAAGCACATGTGGCATGTGTGATAACACTTCGACACGTACACACCTGCGGAGACCCTGCGTGCTCACACTCACCGGATTAATTGGCAATTACTCGCGGCACAGGTACGTCAGTGTAGTTACGATAGCAAAGTTCAGACCGAGGTAACCGACGAGTGGTGAAAGAAAGGGGGGTGGTATCCTAACGGCTTAACCCTTAATGCGCTGATCAAAACACTGCTCATTGCTAATGCAGGTGTGGAAACGATACTAAGATACATTTTGCCTGCTGTTACTAAACAAGCCAATGCATTTCCAGTGCAATATTGGTTATACGCGATGAAAACGATATAATGAATGATTGGATACGATCCTAAATGATTTGTGCAGTTTATTTTATTGTATGACCCTAGTTCTGATAAATCAGTGACGCAGGCAAGGCTGCAGAAATAACTGTTCAGGACGACCTTGAAAAAGTTACTTTCACAGAGAAAGGTTGGTAAAACCCATAACACGGTGGTACTGTTTTGGTGGCTCAAAACATTCACATCTCCTATTTGCCCACCTACTGTACTGCCCTAGACCGTTGTAATTTGTACAGGTTCCCGGAGCAGTGATTCAGTGCCCATATCAATAGCCTTCAGACTAAAGTTGAATTCAGTATTGTGACCCGATTTTGTTCAGTTATAAGGAAACCGTCACCCATTCTATCATGTATACCCGTATAGAAACGACCGTCCTGCCAATCATCCGCTGTGGCGATAACACATATCGGCTTGCCATAAAAATTCTCCTTAACTAAAACGGTGTAATTGTCCAGACTCACTGGTACCAACTTATTTAAGAGACCCTTTTAGGCAAATCCCCCCTATTGTTAGAGTCACTCAACATCTGATACTCCAATGCGATAGCAGCTCATATAGGGCAGTCCTAAACCCCACTACTCTTTTGGACGTCATTCATTTCGGTTTTCTGCTGCAGAGGTTTGAAACAAACTGCGAAAGACCCTTAAAGTCTTAAATATTTTCAGCACATCTCACTCTTTCAAAACCAAAAGACCCAAGCTCATGTGCCATCTACTGTTTATAACGCTTGCTGTATATAGTGTCATTTTTATTTGAATGGTTTTTACATTATTTATGTGGTTCGGTATTTTACTCTCGTATTGCGGTTGAATGTCATTGGACAGGATAAAATAGCAGTGATATAAAGAAACAGAGTGGGCCTCTTATTTATAATGGAAAGCACATGAGCTATGTTATGTGTTGATGTTAGAGGCTGCATTGTCAGTTGGTTCATATCAGATTACTGACTATAGTGGACGTTTGTGCTAAATATCAATTGAAAAGCCACCAGTTGTGAATCCGAAGGTGGTTTGTTCAAATGCATCGAGCGACAAACCATGTTTTTCTTTGTTTAATCTTTCCCCAAACCTTGCTTTTATTCGTTGAGTAATAACACCTAACTCTTCCCCCGCTACCCTTGTCATCATTCGTTTCACATACAGACGTTCGCTTGCACTTTAAAAACGTTGAGTGCTGATGTTGGACTGTGAGAATGTGTTGGCTTCATAGACTACTTCAATCAGTGCGCATACACACACTCACCCACACACACACACACACACCCACACACTCCTCTCCTATCAATTACAGCCCGGCTACCAGCCATCATCAATTCAAATACAGTGATAATAATTATTATGCACTGACACTCACATCATTAAGAAAAGTGTGTGTGTGTGTCTGGTAACTTTCTGCCTGTGCGTGTCAGTGCACATTTCATGTATGTGTCTCGTCATCAGGAAACAGGATGGTGTTTGGGAGGAGGCTGAGGACAGAAATAATGACATGATAATTGTGTTTGATATCTGTTTCGGTTCCCTTTTCGCCGCCGTTCTCTCTCACCTAGTTACTGAGATCCATACGAGAGTTTTTCTGAACAAACCCATTATTTCGCTAATTACTAATAGAGTTCTCTCTTTTAAATTAACAGAGTTTAATTGAAATGCTAAATTACTGGGAAACTGAATGATGACAACCACTTTCATATAATTGTCTCACCCAAAACTGTATTCGTAGAAGTTTCTACAGTTAAGCCTAGCTAAATGGGCAGTGTTTTATGTTTTGCTCGTTAGTCCTGGGGTAATGCATTCCTGTAAATGTGTACGCGTCTACAGTTAGGATCAATTGAGCTTACTGTCAAATCTACAAATCATTTGTTTTGTGGTAATTGTTGTGGCCTTTATGTTCCATGCATCGCTCAGTCACACTAGTGACAGTCACACTACTGACAGTCACCAGTGACAGGTTGATATGATGATGGTCTTTGTTCAGTCAAGCCAATTACGTTGTATCAGTACTGTACTGGTGGCCATGTCATTATGGGTTGATACATATCCTCTGGCCTCGATGACAGCATGACAGGAGCCCTGCTTCCTTGTCTAAGAGGTCCCACCCTCAAAGGTGGGTTTTCCAAAATGGGACTTAAAATATTCCCGGGAGTTTGCTACGTAGGTGTTTTTTTGAAATCATTAGTGTCAAAATTTGAGAATTGCTCTTCTTTTATTACATCGTTCACTTTTCTCATAGGGGATATTTGATTCACTTTGGGGTCTGACAAATATGGTTTGTGTTTAGTTTAGGCTCACCACAGCTCAGGTTTATATTACCATGTATGTCTCACCAGGTCAAGATGACATCAATATATTTGCCTGAATTCACTCTATAAAGAATGTTGTCCTATTTTCCTACAGATATTTACAGTTTGAAAGCAGCAGAGATTGTATAAGCCTACACCAAACACCGACGTGGATCTTGTAGTCCCCTATGGAAGAAATAAATATTGTCGTAACGAAAAGAAACACCTTTTAAATGTTGACACTGTGTTTCATGGTCAATATGACTTGTACTATTTCAGTCAACTGTGGTTTGCTTACAACCGAGAAATGTTGATGAATTGTATTAAAGAATAAAAAAGGTAATTCGATATTCGTCTGCCTACAACCATTCCCTCCGTTGTGCCTCTTCATTCACTGTAAGCAGAGCTCGAAGTGCTTTGTATTAATATAATATCTCATCATCAGAAAGGAGACACACACACACACACACACACACACACCACAGCGAGCGATCGGACAGGAGCTGAGATGACAATATAATTATGTCCTTGGGGAGAAAGCGGGACGGTGATTAGGTGACTTGGTTTTGAAATTTGTGTAATGAGAATGTGGTGTTAGGAAAATACTTGCGGAAACTACTGAATGTGTGTGTGTGTGTGTGTGTGTGCGCGCCTCCCCATCGGAACGTGTTTCATGTCATTACGGAACCCCTCTCTGATGAATAAACATTACAAACTAGATGAGCTCTGACCAGACGCATGCAGTGATGTGTCTTAATCTGCTACCCAAAACAAAACGATCCCCGGGGAGACTTCCTGTCATCCACTTCCTGTCGGCAACACAAAGCGCGCTCTTCCCAAATGACAGCCTGTGCCCTGCAAAGCACACTGCTTTCGGCCCAGACCCTATGGGTTCAAACCTAAAAAGGGGCGCAGCACTGTGAAGGGAACCGGAGGCAGTTTGGGACACGCGAACCCGCCTGCCGTCACAACGCCGTCGCAAGGTCACGCAGGCCGCTTGCTAACGAGAAGATGAATGGAAATGAACACACATCTGAAATTAATCATCCCATTAAGAGATCAGAAGACGAGCCGTCGTCTTCTGGTGTTTCGGGGAAAGGGACTTGTTTTATTTGTCAGAGTAGTTGAACTGCAAATTACCTGTTCTGGTGTTGGTTGTTTGCTGATTAACTTTTAATTCCCAGGATACAGTGAAAACTACCTCACATGCAGAACTTGGCTGTTGAAATTTTCAACGTGGAAAGGACCTGCTGTAGTTCCAACTGACTCAAGCCTGAATCCCGAAGGCCAAGACGTCCACAGAACCACAATCTAGCTGAGATCCAATTGAAGCCCATGTCATTGGCTCATCCCTCTGATCTCAATAGAACCAGAGGGTTTACATGGAGGAGAAGCTCGGTCCGTTTGATTGGGAAAAATACATTTGTGTAATAATAATAAACATGAGACTAAAAACCCTGATATTTTGTAGATCTCCACGTGATAGAACCGACTGAGAGAATTGACAGTGAGAAGAGACAGACAGACGGAGAGAGGAGATGGAGAGATGCTGGAGATGATAATCCAATCTTTTATATGTATTTTCTTCTTTTCATCCCTTGTTTTTATCATTCATCTTTCTGTTTGAACGACAGAGAGGAATGTCACTTTGGATTTTTTTAATCTACTCCCAAATCAGTTGTGGAGAGACGAGATGCGTGTGTGTGTGTGTGTGTGTGTGTGTGTGTGTGTGTGTGTGTGTGTGGGGCGCACGTCTCACTTTACCTGTGGAAACTGACGCAATGATAAATGCGAGTCCGAGTCAGAAAGTGTTTGTGTGTGTGTCACAATGCAAAATATATTAAAGACATAAATCTCAAATGTGACGAGAGAGAGAGTGGGAAAGAGAGTACAGTGGGACGGAGAGAACGAAGAGGCAGGGTGGTTTTCTTTCCACCTCTGGTTCCAAATGCAGAAAGAGATGGATGGAGGAATGTAATCCCCTACTCTGTCCCTGAAAATATAGCGGTTAAAGAAATGGAGAGGAAATCATCCTTTCGGTTTTCATTCCTCGTTTCCAGATTTCTATCCTCCTCCAAGCCCACAGCCATCCCTCTTTTTGTTGCTCCCTGTCTGGTTCCACGGCGTTCCCAGCCTTTCCGCTCCGCTGGGATTGTCTTGAGACGAAAACCGCGGAGTGTTTTTCATCCGAATAAGACAAGGACTGTCGCGTGGCCTTCATTTGTGTGTGTGTGTGTGTGTGTGCGTGTGCTTTATCCAAGTGTCCTGTCATAAGGTCTGGGTTTTAGTGTGGTGATGAACCTGGCCAATTCACTACTGAAACCACAACCAATCCGTAACCCTCCCATAACCTCCGCCACCGTTTGGTAGAAAAACTGATGTGTGAATAACGAGCCAGTGGATTTACACAAATACCAAGGGCCAGTTGACACACACACACACACACACACACACAGTCAGAGTTTCAGGTGGGATTGTGCGTGAGAGTGTTTTTAAAACAGCAATAGAAACAATGACCCGGAAATATAAAGAAATAATTCCCACAGGTAGCTACAATAAGGGGGAATTAATGAATTGATTCAATTCACTTACTCTACACTGCTAACGCTTTTCTCTAATGTTATACCGCAGTTGTCACCCTAGTTATATTCATCACTGTTGTCTCCTTTAATAATTAAAATGGCAACATTTATTGTTATTGATCATGGCTCTTGAAAATGTTTCATTTGATACCTTGAGCGAAGTGAATGCACCTCTGTACTTGGAAGGCATTCTGGGTAGTTATCACCGTGTTCATCATTCACTGTGCCAAGTTGTGTGGCACAGCTGAGAGAACAGACACCGAAATAATGAGCTTGTTTTATTTTACCGGACTGATGGCGCCCCCGCACGCGATTGTCTGCCGCCTCCGCCGTAAACGAGGAGAGGGAGAACGTCCTCCTCTCTGTCCCCGCTCTCTTCGTCAAGACTGTTCAAAGGGACAAGGTTTTCTGGTTAATTGCGAAACTCGAGTGGCGGCGCTTTGTTTCGGCCGGATGCACACGTTCATTTTATAGATATTCCGCGTTAGTCATTTAGCAGACACCCTTAGCCAGGGCAACATGGAGTTGAAAGCACTCGTCTTAAGACCGCGGGGTGGAACGATGCTCCAGTAGTATGTGGAATTGTCCCAAAGGAAGGCAAACGTCACGCGCAGTAGTTCACAAATGGCTAGGTTTCAGGCGTGCGAGGGCATTGAGCAGGAACTGCCGTGTTGGTTTCACAGGGAAGCTGCTTCTGTCATTGGGTTGACAGGACAGAGACAATCTTTGGCCAGGCTGACTGGGATTACCGTATTAGCTGGTTTCTTGTAGGACATGCAAGCTTGGAGTGTCTACTCTAGATCGGCCACGCCCTGTTGTAGAAGGGGTGAGGTTGAGTCATTCCATAGAGAAGGTTCTGTTCAGGGTCGCCCGCGAGACTCATGGAACTGAAGACCACGGCTGTGGGCTCCCGGGCTGGATGGGTCGCGTGGTACCGGTTTGCTATTGAGTTGTCGAAGTCCAAGCAAAGCGGTCCGCCAGGCACCAACGAAGATGAGTCGGGACTAGGGCAGAAGAGGTTGAGCGTTGCGTGCGTGCGTGCTTATAAGGCTCAGCTGGGGAAAGTCATTACTTCATCTGCTTTGACAATTCAACTGGAAATTCACAAATAACACCCACACCTGCACGCCTGCTCACACAAACACACACGCAGGTCCTGTTTACATCAACGGCTCATTACATTACATCACTGCTGGGGAACAGGGGGGGAGAAGGGGTTGGCGGGGTTCTATGTGAGGCGTGTACTGTGTGTGTGTGTGTGTGTGTGTGTTTGTGTTTTGCACGACACAACGAGTACTCTTCTGCTGTTCAACATCCCATTCCCATCCCCGCCTGAGCCAGAGGGAACTCAGGGTGATTGACTGCTCAAAAAGACCATAAAGGGCAGAAGGAGAGAGGAAGACAGACAGTCAGTCAAGGGGGTTGGGGGGTCTGAGAATGTGTGTGTGTGTGTGTGTGTGTGTGTGCGTTTGTGTGCGTGTGTGTGTGTGGGGAACAAGAGGGCACTTTGCTGTTTTATAGGTGGAACATTTAGTTTGCTCCCCTACACACTCCTGAATTAATCTCCTCCCCTCTCCTCCCTCCCCAGCTCGATGTACTCCTCTCTCGCTTGCTGCCGTACTCAGATCCAGCGTCACCCTATCCAGCCAATGAACCGCGGGGCCACAATAAACCAACCTCTAATTGCATCACAGGAACCAGAACCTGTCTGAACTTCATAAACGGTGTCACGACTTCGTCTGCATTCCGCCATGTCAAATGAGGCCTTTCTTGATTTAATTAGAGTCTGTTAGAGGGTCAGCGTTTCTCCTGATTAATTAAGACGGCCTGTTAGAGGGTCAGGGCTTCTCTTACATGTCAACATTAAGTTGGCTAACTTTAGTATTAGTGTAAAGTGATTCGTGCTAGCAAACGTTAAAAAAATAGTAGCTAAATGCTGATTAGTTGAAGAATCGTTCCTGACGTTATGTGCCCTAACTCCCAATTCGTGTTGGTCTTTTTATCTCCATGGGCATTCGAAGCCAGCCAAAATCATCAAGGGGAGCACAGAGAGCAAGTGGTGGAGGGTGACTAAAACAAGGAGGGAGTTAGGGGATGAGAAGCTAGTATAGGATGGGAGAGTGAGAGAAATAGGGAGAGAGTGCAAAGAATGAGTTATAAACGGGATGAGATTAGGAGAAAATAAGCAAGTGTGAGAGACAAAGCCAGGATCCTGTAAAGTCGTCACTGACAGTTGTGATTAGCATTAGCGCTTCAATCGCTCCAGTATTTCTCATTGTGCAGCTAGACGTCCTTGTGAGTGGCAGCAGGTGCTCCCAGTAAAAGAGTGGGTCAGTGCATGAGGTGTTTCACCTCGACATGTCACACTAATACGACCGCCTTCCTCGACGTCCCCCACCCCCGCCCCCGCGCTTTGTGAATATTTCATGCGTATGAGGCCATTGTTTACTCGGCTGCTGAAACAGTCCGTCCATATTGGATGTACCTTTAGCCGTCCTGGTGGGCGTCGGAGTAAAATGCTTTGTGGCCCTGGCAGGGAATGTGCTTAACAGGCAGACGTAATGAACTATACTATTGTAATGTAATGGAAAAACCTGCATTGTTATTCAATCAGCGCTCAGCTGTGAAATGCTAGAACCTGCCCGGCTTATGCTACAATTCAAAGTGCATTGGATGCTTTCATTTAGATTCAGGTTGGGATGTTTTGAATAAAGCCATAGAAACTTGTGATGAACGCGTTACTTGTGGGCAGGATTTGGCCCAAATACAAATGTTACCTTAAACGCAGGTTCAGAGCAACTCTGGGCCAAACCACCTGGTTTTTGTTCGACATGCTATTCACATTGAGTGAACAGACGGTCCCAGAATGCCCGGAATTGTCCCGGTTTCGTGTCCCGACAACTATCTCTAGAGCAGTGGTGACCCGGTTTCCGACATTCACCACCAAACTGTCCTGGGTTTTCACCAAAACTAAAATAGTGATCATACTGTAATGTTTAACATACGAGTCGGAGCCAAACAAACAACTGCATTAAACTGCATAGCAAAGCAACAGTTCTCATCAAAGCTCAAAGCTCATTAGCGTGCACTTACACAAAGGTCCCGTTTTTGGGGGTTTGAAAATGTGGCCACCCTATATTGATAAACGAGGGACTGCAGCGAGCCCGTTTGGTTTCATTAAACTACCCAAAGAACCGGAACATGGTGGGACCAAATCCCATGTCGATCAGTATCCCCCTTAACATCCCCATGCATGTATTCAACCACAAGCCTGCAGGGGATTTGTACTGATGGGACCAGTGGGGGAATCCATTAGAATTCATTTCTGTTTGAATCACCTAAATACGCACAATTTCAGACTTTGGAACTCAGGGGTCAGCTTGGATATTTATGTTTAAGGTCAGGATTTGGGGAGGCCTTGGGGGAAAGAGGAAAACATGTACAGCAAGGGATGATTGAAGGCTGGACGAGGGCGTCCCTTCATCCCTCTGTAGAATTTGTCCATCACAGATCTCATACCTGATAATAGGACCGGGCTGTCAGGCCTTTCTCTTTCTTTCCCCTCTCGCTGTTCATTTTGCTGTCAGAAAAGGAGAACAGAAAGCGGCACACACAAAGGACGGGCCCGTCATGTATGTATGTATGTATTTAATCTCATCCACCAGACGGTTTCTCCCCTGTCAAGCCATCTGGTTTCCGAGCGCCTCAGAATGGAACTGGAATGAGGCAGTATAGCAAAACACCTGCTACTTTTAATTGGCTGATCTCTCAGCCCATTGCTATGTAAGGCAAGTCTCAGAGCCTGCCTCCCACATTGTGAAGTTCAAAGCCCAAACAGTGCTAGTGATTTAAACAAGTATGTCATTTGGGACATTAAGGTTTATATGCTCAAAATCCGAAAGGCTTGGACGTCTCCAGAAATGGTGCCAGTGCTATGGAATTGTAATGGTGACAGTGCGTTCCCAATTCGTGAAGTACGATTCCACAGCCAAAGACCAAATGTGCTTTAATTGTAAAACTTTCAACAGGGATCCCAAATCTCACCGTGTGATTTGACATTTCCCCCGAGGGAGGTGTCTTAAGACCCTCCCTCACACACTCCAGTTTAGAGGCTCTTTGTGATCCAAATGATTGACATTTGACTGGGAGCTATTGACCAGCAACTCCATGCTAATATCAAAGGTTACTTATATGATTAATAAACATGTGTACAATAACAAACGTGCGTGAGGCAATGCGTGAGACATAATAAACACACACACACACACAGCTATAATGTGTCTCCTGGTCGAACCTTTTAGCTGTACAGATGCTTGTCTGTCACGTTTGCAACCTGCTTTGGCACAGTTCTGGGCTGTAGTGTGGATTCTGGGCTGAACTGGTTTGTATGATAACTTAGTTGTGTGTGTGTGTCTGTGTGTACTTAGCTCAGTGTCCTCTTTCCGGGCTTTTTCCTTTTCCCTACTTTCTCACTGTGCAGCGAAATAAACTACAGCACTGTTTGTGTGTGTTGGTCCGTTTGGGTGTGTGTTTCTGTGGGCGCGCCGCGGTGGGTGTCTAGATTGTCCACGCGTCCATGGGGGGTAAAAGGCTTCCAGGTTGGTCAATGAGAGTAAAAGAGTCTGGTGCTCTGTTTGGCACGAAGTTCTACCGGTACGTAGATAGCACTTTAGCGTTTCTCACACACACACACACACACACACACACACACACACACACACACACACACACACACACACACACACACACACACACACACACCCTACTGTTCACTCTCAGCACACCTTAGCATCCTGGAGAGAGAATAGGAAAGAGGCTCCATCAGTCTGGTGTGTGTGTGTGTGCGTGCGCGTGCGTGTGTGCGTGAGTCTCACCTGCAGTTGACATCAGTCCCGAAGGAGACAAACGTCTGCGGTTGAAGTAAACACAGATGGAAGTGCTCCTGGAGGCAATGGCCATGGCCTCAGTGGTCCGGCTGGAACAGATGTGTTGGGGCAGAGATACCTAGGGGTTCTGGCACCTTCGGTTCAGGATTTAAAAAGTTAAACCCATCTGCGATGTGCCACAGTTGTCCTCTGCTATTTGTCTCAGACTAACTTGTCAAGAAATGTTGTCTCCGGCTCAGAATCCTTGTCGGAAAACGACCGGTGATTTGCTCCGATGTCTAGAATTAACTCCGGAGTGAGGTGAAGAAGCTTTAACGAAAGCACTAAAGACCGGAACAGTACTTTCGGATTCAATTCATCAGCGCCGAGTTTGGAAACCAGCTAATGAGCCTGACCTCAGTGGTCCGGGACAGAGGGGCGGTCAAAACGACCTTTGGACCCTCGCGATGCTATGAACCTACTGTTATGTTCTGGGGGACTTCTTGGTCATTTTGTATGGTGACACTGACTGTGTGGTCACAATTCCATGCGACACAGAGGACGTCACTACGGAGTTTTCCTCGTCAAGGTCTTCATGCCTAGATGTCGAGTGAACTTCTACACTCCCTATTTCTGGCGTGAAGCTTTCGGTTTTCGGCAGCATGGCTAAACTATTCCCATATAAAGGAATCATTGAATGTATGTTTAGGCATTTATGTTGTTAGTTGTAATACATTGCATGGAACAAGGCAAAAAGGGCCAAAATACCTAAATTAAGAGCTGTTCTTAGGCATGACAGACCAGGATACAGACATCCCGCAACCTCCAATTACCTCATCTCTCACTTCCTGGGTTTTTCTTTCTCTCGTCCTGTTTTCTCTGAGCTGGCACATCGGTTGCTCACCGCAGCATCGATGCTAGGCTATATGTCTGAACAGCCCTGTTACCTTGACACAGCACCAACACATGGAACAGCAGCAAACTCACTCAGATGTGTATCACCACCCTCATAGCACAACAGGCAGTGTGTCAGCCTTCATTCTCTCCCTTCCCTCACAACACAATAAACAATATGTCCGTCTTCGTCGTCTCTCCGCCCCGACAGCGGAAAACAAACGCCGCGTCCGTCTCCCCATTCCCTCGGTAGTGCCGGCGCCGCCACAGTAAACAGCGCGTTTGTATGCCGGGGCGTTACTTGGCAACACCGTGCCAGCGGGCTAAGTAATGACTCTCATAGCTGCCATCACGCCTTAACGCTGCTGTCAGTTCACTGTGACTGAGACATAATGAACGCTTAGCGCCGTGTCCTCTATCACCAACCGCCCCCTACGCGGCGTGCCAGGCTGCGACCCGGCGCCCGTGCCACCAAGGGCACCGCGGTGGGGTTTAGGGCGCGGTTTGGCCCGGGCCCGTCATCTGTTTCTTCTCCACGTGGAGGTGGAAGAGAGGCAGACTGAGACGGGAAGGAAGGTGGTGAGGGGGGCTGTTTTCTCGGTCTGTCTTTTCTCCATCACTGTTTTCCAACGGTTTAATCCCTCGCCCTCGTCTATGGGCACGGCGCTCCCTCCTTTTTGAGATTTAAGAATGGGCGTGTGAGTGTGTGTGTGTGTGTTAAAGTAGTTGCGTATGCGCCCGGGTAAACTCATCTTCCCAAAATGCCTCCAAATTACTCCCCTCATTGCAGAACCAAATCGGGCCTCCCTCGCCATTCCGTTCTTCCTGTCTGTTTTCTTCCGTCCATTCCCGGTAATTTGCCATTAGCTCCAGCCAACACTTGTTTTTTTAATTGCATCCTTCACTAATGCGCGCGTGTCCTGAATGCTCCACTGTGCCCTCCGCAATGGACTGGTGCAGTCATAACGAGGCTGGGTCCCAAAGTAGTGCACTCTGTTCTGTTACTGGGTTTCATCTATCAGTTCTGCTTACATGTTTTGGTGTTGGAAGTCAGTGGGGGAGGAAGGGGGAGGGGCGGGGTGTGCTTGTTGAGCATGAGCTTTTTATTTGTTTAAATTGCCTTCCTCTGCAAACCACTTGATTATGAAAAGTGTGAAATGATACAAGATGTTTGATTTTGAAAGTCGTGAATGGGCTTTAATTTGCTGTCAGGGGCTCAGAAGGATTAGTGTACAGACAGATTCCAGCCCGGCGTTCCGGTTGCCTGCTCCCTGCAGTGAGCAACACACGCACTTCACCCAGAGGCAGTGGCAGTGAATACATTTCCAGATATGAGGTAAGCCCGGCCGAAGCGGATCGATTCCCCTCAAACCTCTTATCAATCGATGACTCTTTAACAACTCTATCGGGCTCCTTTACCTCAGAGCAGAATACAGTAAACACACGCGCACACCCATGTACATGAGCACACCAAGGTTAATTGTTTTCTGTTTTTTACATTTAAAGTTTTAATTCAGTTTCAGTACATTTTCCGACATCAACTACTTTTTCGTATTACGTTTAAATACCAGATAAGCATGGACTAGGCACTTGAGTGTTTACGTTATAGTGAAGGTAGGATTTTCTTTAAGCACAGTCAACTGTAATAGCTTAACAAACCTCAGTGTTTCCTTTCAGATGGTCTAAAGCATGAGCATGTCCCAGCTGCATGTCCTGAGTTAAAGCAGTTTGGGTGTAATTTGAGGCGAAAAATTGATATTTTTGGCCCGATCCCCAAGAGCTTTTAAATAACTACGTAAATGTTTGTGACGGTATATTTACTTTTGTTCCCTTTCAGTCACTCTTTGTATAAAGCACACAGACTTGAGTTTATTGAAAGCCCTTTCAGTTGGTTAGTCTCAGTCCTCATCTTTCAATCTTCTACTCGTCGTCGTGATGCTCGGATGGTCCCATGCGGAATAGGTTTAAAGATAAAAGCATTTTTTGCATGGAACATTTTTACAACCTACTTTGGCATAAACTTAACTGTCCACTTAATGAAGCTGTACTTACCAGGCTGTAAACGTTGCTACGGTAAAGTTTCTTACACACCGATGACCGTTCTAGGCCAAGTCTTTGGGTTTGTATCAGCTTGGGTCATGAATGTTTTCCTAGCCTGGTTGTGGACCATGTTGTTTGATTTGACTTAGCTTGGGTCATGAATGCTTTCCTAGCCTGGTTGTGGACCAAGTCCTTTGACTTCAATTAATGCTCATATGTAATGTAAACTTTTTTTATCCATGTATTTTTTTTGCTTGTCTTTATGGGTGTGAATAATCGTGCGTGCACACTTTCCGCTTCCTAAAGCTACATTGACACACTCATTCATTTCCAATGAGAGCCAGCGAATCACGGCGACAGCGGGCGAAGCAAAATCTCCCTGCGACAGTTGAGAAATGTTCAAGTTTATGCTAATTTACAGCGAGCGGGCAGTGACGGAGTTCGGCAACTACCAATGGCAGGGCAGATTGTGGTGTCCGGTTTCCCCATTATTCATGATGCTTCCCTGGCTTCATTCAGAGATATATTTAGAAAAAATGATGTGTGGAAGGTTTCAGAGATCGCTGGGATCATGGGTGAGTGATACATTCATAACGTAAAATTAGGTAAATCGCTAATCGAACATTGACAAGTCGTTGACTTGGCATCGTCTTAGAATGTTTTTAATAGAGAAGTCGCGCAAATACTAAATACTGACTAATTGTTGCAGAGACGGGTGTTTCCCCTATAAATGTTGACTGCTTGTTGCTGGCATGAATTAGGAATCGGGCAGTGTGCAGGCAGTGTGCGGGCAGTGTGCATGCTGTTTGGCTAAGCGACAGCTCGCCAGAGATTGAGCATTTTGCAAGTTGAGCGAGCGGACAGTGTGCACGTAGCAGAATATGATGGGTCCAAGTGCATTCGTATAGAACGCGGCCTTGTTAGCGTAGCTGAGTGTAATGGCTTTGTCCTTCCTGTAATTTCCCACTTTTAATAGACTTAACCAGTCCACTGCCACAGTGTGCATCTGACAGGCGTTGCGACTTCAAGCTCCTGTCCAAACGTGGGATGAGATCTTAGCACCGTGGCATTCCCCTTTAATAGTGCTACGAATGTCTCCCACAATTCCCAAGCTGCTTGTATCTGTTAAGGTCATAGAAAGGCTCTGTGCTGGTCACTGTGAAATTTGGGTACCTTCTTTCCACCTCAAGTCTGTAAATCCATAGTAGCAGTTGAGTTGTGGACACACAGGCACTTGGTTCGATAGAAACTCTGGACAGAATAACTAAGCAGAAGTGGCAAGGCGAAGAGAAAGGTGAGGGACTCTGGTTGGGTTGAGGTGTTCGAGCATAGCTGAAGGCAGAGGGGCAGTACCATTTTCTGATTCGGCAAGCACCATGGTCTTGTAGGTGATGCAAGATTTCACTGGAGGCTAGTGGAGCTTGGTGACACGGCGAAACCTGGGCAGATGTAGTTCATCGATTGGTGTTTGCCAGTGAACAAAAGCTGGAAAGCAAAAGAGCAGTGCGGATTCGTTGCGCCTGGCAGAACTGCAGCCCTCATTTCCAACAGACCGCTTTGAATTGGCCTTTTGAGCCTCATCATCAGATGACAATGATCGGGTTTCGGGACAGGAAACAGCTGGTGCCGTGTATCTGGTATTTAGTAACTCATTTCGGGTGAAAGACAATTTGAAAAATTTAACCGACCTAAACGGATTGGCTGTACGCGGTGTGGCCGCCACGCCGGGCGCCACCAGCAGTATCCCTCTGGTGCACATCCATTCACACACGCACACGCGTGTAGATCACTGCCATCCCGCTGTCACACGGCGTGGCTGCATTTTAGTTTTCGCCATCGACGTCGCTCTGTCACGTTTTGTGCGGCACGTGCCAAGACAAGGGACGCCATCACAGTCTATGACAATCCGAGACAAATCGCTGTCATGATAATAAAGGAGTAATTCAATCAGTAGCCCCTGGAAAACACACCTCAGGCACTGGAAGACGGAGGAACGGAGGAACAGAGCGTTAGAATGACGCATGAATCCAAGGAGTACTGATGGATGGGAGGATTGTACCTCAGTGGAGAGGATTTCTCGGTGTGTGTGTGTGTGTTTCTGGTTTGTCTCCACTAAGACTGCGTTCCTGAGAGGTGTTCGAGCCCGACGACCATGGTCCTACAAAGACTGAGACGGTCCTCTCCGTGAACGCTCGAGGCGCCGGGTCGAAAACCAGCGCTCGTTTCACTCAGGGCGGCGGGTAGCAAGATATATTGTTCTGTCCTTGAGCAAGACAGTTGCCCTAATAGCTCTGGGGTCGTCGTAAAGTAGTTTATCTCCTGGTCGTGACCCCACTCTCAGGGAGAGCTTCGTGTGGAGAGCTACGTACACTGCCAGCTCTTTCACGAATTCACACGCGGTTATATTGTGCCTTGCACTCATGTGAACGGGGCGAAATTGAATCCCACAATGGTTTTGAATGGGTAGTGGAAGTGATACGAGGGGGTGATGCTGACAGTGAGATGCGGGGTAATAGAGGGGGTGATCTGAATGAACCAGTCAGACACTATTTCTCTTGCCTCTTTCAAAGTCTCTTGTATCCCTGGTCGAAGCTGTTAGCCTGTTGAAGCCTGCAACACCAGGAGTCCTACATACAAAAGGGATCAAGCGTTTCATTGAATTTTCTAAATGCTGGGTCCTCGCCTGCCTGACTGAATTAGCCAGCGTTTATTCTCTCTGTTTAAACTCATTTGAATGAGTTAGCGTCGCGGCCCGCTAACGTTGCTTTTCCTCATTTCTAGCTTCGGGTTTGGGTTATTGTGGAGGCGCTGCTGATGGCTGGTGGCTCGTTAAAATACGAGCCTAGTTTCCTGAAGATGCTTGAATGATTGTTTACAGACACTGTTCATGTGCACTTTTAAGTTAGTTATATTGAAAGCATGTTTTTCCTCTGTTTCCATCTTCCTCTTCCTGGCAGTACAACCCTTTTCTGGTCATTTGCAGTGATATGCACTAAATAACCCCATATAAGACTGTGACTGTGCTGCCAAACTATGCCGGCTTGTTATCTACAGTCTGTATTAAACCCAACAGATTAAAAAGCTTAAAACCCCTGTTTGTTTTTGACCATAGTTAAGATGTTTTCATTTCTAACAGGTTGCTTGTGTTTTTGTGTAAAAATAGTATTTCAATTGGCTTTTTTCTCTTTTGGTTTGTGTTTTCGAAAATAACCTAAACTGAATGATACACAGACACACACACACACACACAAACACACACACGTTTAAACCACGGTGTGTTCCACTGTAACCCTGCAGGTGTGTGTGTGTGTGTGTGTGTGTGTGTGTGTGTGTGTGTGTGTGTGTGTGTCATTGCTGAAGACTCGTATTTGTGATTTCACAGGAGCAGGATTCTGAGGAGTACAGAGACGGACAGGAGGTGGGGCGGCGTGTTGGAGGAGGTGTGTCCAAGTCATGAGCTGATAATGGTACTTCTGGCTGAATACCAAGTTATGACACCGTAAATCTGCACTGCTTTCAAGACGGTAATACTAGGCACAAACAGCGCCTACAACACCCGTACAGAGCCTACAACACCCTTACAGCGCCTACAACACCCGTACAGAGCCTGCAACACCCGTACAGAGCCTGCAACACCCGTACAGAGCCTGCAACACCCGTACAGAGCCTACAACACCCGTACAGAGCCTACAACACCCGTACAGAGCCTACAACACCCGTACAGAGCCTACAACACCCGTACAGAGCCTACAACACCCGTACAGAGCCTACAACACCCGTACAGAGCCTACAACACCCGTACAGAAATGACAACATTGTGGAATAGGAAAGAGATACAACGAACATGCGGGAATGTAGACGCCCCCCACATTCTCCGGAAGAGCATGTGGATACCAGGTGTGTCGATACCAGGCTTGTGTGCTTTTATAACACACTCTGCAGTTTCCTGGTGTGTATGGTTTTGTCATACCACATGTAGATATCAGGTTTGTGTGTGTTTATAATACATCCGGATGTTTCAATGCTTGCCTGTTTTTTTATTATATAGCATGAATATACCAGGTGTGCTTGGGTTTGTCAAACAGCATGTAGATACCGTTTTTTGTGTAGGTTTCTGAAACAGCATTTAGATACCAGTTGCGTTTGGGTTTATGATACAACATGTACATACTATGTGGGTAGGTATATGTAATACTGCAGGTACATTCAAGATGTGTATTTGTAATACATAAAGTAGATACCATGTGCGTATGGTTTTCTAATAGTCTGTACATTCCAGGCATGTGTTTTGGGTATAAAGCATGCAAATACCAGTTGTGTCCGGTTCTGTAAAACAGTAAGTCATTGGTTTGTAATATAGTATGTCGATACCAGGTGTGTGTTTGTAAACCCCCAGGAAAATAATAGGTTTGTGCTTGCTTGTAATGCATCATGCAGATACCAGGTGTTCTGTTCTGGTTTGTGTGTGGGATATGGAATGCTATCGAGGGTTGTGCAATCCTCTTGACAGAGGGAGATAGCGAGACACAGACAAAAAATGTGCTGGTTGACAGACACAAAAACAAACACGCTAACAGACAGGCCGGCTGACAGACAGACACTGAGGCATTTACAGCACTGTAGCAAAGACTACCCAGGAGGCTGTGCTGCAACTCATCCCTGTCACTCCACACCAAAGGTTTCAATTATCCCATCCTCAATGAGACGCGCCGTTGCTTTATTTACACAAACACACACACACACACACACACACACACACAGACACACACACGGTCTCCCTTACACTAATCCTGTCTCCTCTCCCTCTAACACGCCAGTTAAAACATGGAGAAAACGCCTCTCTGTGCCCTGCCCTGTACGCTGTGCACACGGTTCCAGAATTGTCTGACAGTCGAACTGAGTAGTTTGAGTTCAGCGCCCCCCCACATCCTTCTCTCTTCTTTTCAGGCGAACTAAATCAATCTAGTTGACGAACAGGCAGCACAAGCCTGAAGATGTATACAAACCATCACAGTGTGGAGAATACCATTAAGGAAATGCAAGGCTTGCATCTGTTCCCAGTGTGTGCACGGCCCGGAGCGTGCGCACGCGCGCTTCAGGCCGCCGCCACCCAGACATTTTAGCCGTGGTTGGATACAGTCACAGACTTTGCATTTTGTAAGGCAACCGAGCACCAGGATCTGTACGGAGGCGACGCGTTGGATGTAGCTCGCTAAGGTTTGACTCGAAACCACCAGGCCTCTGTTTTGATCCAATTCACCTGACCTCCGTCTTCCAGTCTCACTCTCTGTCTCACACTCTAATTCGTGTGTGTGTGTGTGTTAGAAAACCATCTCCACTTGTTGCTTACAGTGCACTGCTATCAGGGTGGGAGAAAGACCACAAGGGAACAGGGAGCTTCTGAGGGGAGAGAGAGGAGGGTGTTGGGGGGGAGAGTGAGGGAGATTGAAAAGGGAGAGGGGGACAGGAAATGTAGCTGGGCACTGCTGCCCTCAAGCAAACAATGCATTTTGTCAACACTGGTCCAAACATGCACACCACAGGTAACTTCAACCAGGATGTGAAGGATCTAACAGCCCCAGCCAGGAGGGGCTTCGACATCCCCAAAGAACATGAATCTCGACATCCCAGTCTGAACGCTGACCTGCTGGAGGACCTATCGCAACATCTGGTTGTTGACTGAAACTCAGTTCTGTGGAGGTTTCTTTATGGTTCAGCCCAACAGCGACCAAGAAGAGGACTCTGAACACTAACGATGAAAAATCCCAGAAAGAGCTGTCCAGTTCTAAACCCACCTAAAGGGAAGTGATTCCCAGATTCAAATTCTTCATCTACGAAATGATTATCAGCCCTAATGAAAAGCCCGCCCCCCCAGACTACTGGACCTGAGAGTCTGTTCCCAAACAGCATCAGACCCCACAGAGACCCGGGACAGCAGCACAGACGAACCGAAACATCAGAAAACCAAGACTCGTTTGACACACTGGTAGGAATCAACCGCTGGGGGGGGTGCGAAAGCAAGAGGTCAAGACGGTGACAAAGAGAGGGAGAGAGATAATTAGGGAGAGATAAGGAAGGCGAGACAGAGCAGAAGCCGTCATTTAGGAGGACTCAAGCTGGTGTCTGTGATGTTTCTGGGGCTAGTCAGACAAGATGAAGCTTAATCCGCAACACGCCGCCTCTCTAGACGGAACACGCCCCCCCTCTAGAGGGAACACGCCCCCTTCCTAGACAGTCTCGGAACAAGTTTGTGGAAACAGAAAAGATGGAATGGTGTCTGTGTGCAAGCGGGGGTCAGAGTGAGCGTGTTGGTTGGGGAATGTGTGTGTGTAAATGTACGTGTGAGGTGTAAACGTGTGTGTGGGGTGGTGTGTGTATGTAACTTTCTATGGTCCCACAGTGCCCCCATCAGGCTGTTGTGCATCATTCTACTCTACCTCTCAGAGAGGGGCAGTGTGAGTGTGTGTGTGTGTGTGTGTGCCTGGCTGTGGACCCGAGGCAAGACACTGAATGATAATTCAGAGGTGTGGAGTTGCAGATTGGGAAAGTGTTTCACAGGATTTTCACAACAAACACGCACACCTTTGCATATACATATAAACAACCACCTTACTCTACCCAGAGACACACACAGTCTTCTATAGCTGACTACTTAATCCATTCTTGTCTTTCATTCAGCAGAAATGATTCAGCAGACTTTTTTATTTTCAGGCCTTCCTTTCTTCTCCCTTCCTTCCTCAGGGTTGCTGCTCCTCATCTTCCTGGTTCTTCTCTTCTCCTTCTTTGAGTTCATATTCCATCTGATCTGTCTTTCTCTATCACATTCTGTCTCAGAATATTTTTATTTGCCCTCTCTCTAGTTCTACCACTCTCAGTCTCCCTCAATCTCGTTTGTAACCCTTCACTCGTTCTATACGGCAGCGCTCTCTCATCTTTTAATGGGAAACATAACGAATAGTATGAAGGAATAAATATAAGGACAAAATGAATGAGGACAATCGTGTAAATAGTGATTTAACTCAAACAGAGATGTGTTCATTTAAGGGATTGTATATAACTCCCCCTGGTTCCCACTCCTCTGTCTGGTCACAGGAGTTGCCCCTTTCTCTCCATTTCTATCCCTCTACTTACCTCGCCCCTCTATATTCTCCCCCCTTCCCCTCATTGCTGGTTATCTGGGGACACACACACTGCTGGGCTGAGCAAGTGTTTGGGGTGGTAGAGACCCAATAGTCTCGAGGCTGACAGGGGAAGAGGCAGAGAAACGAGACCCCTCACAGGAGTCTTACAAGACAGAGCGAAGCCAAAGGGAAGCTTTACAACAGATTCATCACATCAGCGTAGGTACAGAGGGAGTAAGATGCAAAGAGATTGAAAAAGACAGCGAGGTAGAAGGCTGAAATCTGCCCCGCATAGCCTCACAGCAGCCAAGAAAAAGGAAGGAGAAATAGAGAGGTGGCGGGAATGAAAGGAAGCCTGAATCCTCTGAGAAGCTTCCAGAGAAGAGACAGAGCGCAGGAAAGCCTGTTGCTTTACAGAAGTCTCTCTTGCACATCCTGGCTTCTCCGTGAAGACTGTAGGATTGGGCTCTTGGGGCTTGGACAAGAAACCCTGAAGACTGCATAATGGAGGATGTAGGGTGAATGGCGATGAGTAATCATGCCTGAAGACCTCCAAGGCTCCCCAAGCTAATGCCTCAGAGAGTTCACACCAAAATAGACTTCACTGTTCAATGTTCATCCAGGTCCCTTGAGACGCAGCGCTTTCTCTTCAATGTCGGCCACCGGGCGCAATTCTGAGCGTTTTTACCATCAAGTCGGCTTACTGCTTTAGATCGGCAGGCTTAAACAGGCCAAGGGAATGTGGTTCGTGTGGTTTCGTCTACCGGGGATCTGAAGTGAGTCTTATGGGCAAAAGGCAAATCAACTGTGTGGCTACTGGTCAAAGTTTATCTTTGAGATCCTCAGTGGCCATAGAAAGTAATTAACATTCATGAGACAAGAAAGCCTACTTAAAAAAAATATAAGTTCCATCTGAAAATGTAAAATGTTCTCAGAGCTTGATGAAAGGCATTTATCAAAGGTTGAGTTTTGAAAGACCAGGGTTCACTGGGGCGTTTCTTTTGTCTTTTTTGTGATTCACAGGAAGTCTCAAACAGAAATTAACTGATTGGTCGGTTGATTAAGCAGCAGTGGAATATAAAAACCCCTTTCAATCAGCATCAAGCCCAGAAAGTTACTGTCAAGAGAAGAGAGAGAAAGGAAAACAGACAGACAGAAGTGGCGGGGATTGTCTCTGTACCATCCGCACAGATGGGTGGGTTTCGGGACAGGCATATAGCGACTTCCTGTGGTAGGTCTTGGTTGTTAGGAGAAGCAGCATAGTGACCCATGTATTGGTGGACAGTCTTCGGACTGTGGAACCTGACTGACAGTTTTTAGGCAAGGCCATAAATCACAAATTTGAAATGAAAATTCCTACAAAACTAAAAACTAGAAAGTGGCGGTAAAGCGATTGAAAATAAGCGAGGAGAGTGAGAATTTCAGTTGATTGGTTCTGGTTCACAGATCAAATTAAAAAGCAGCATGTACATAAATAACATCATTGAGTAGCACAGAGAGTGTGAAAAAGATGCAAGAGAGGAAGGTATGCCTACAAAACAAAACTTTTTGAGGCAGACTTGTTCTCTTCATCTTTTGTCTCTTTCACTAACAGGAATCCGCCCCCCCCCCCCCCCCCCCCCCCCCCCCCC
>JACXGJ010004468.1:0-45161 GCA_016801105.1 Esox niger
CACACACACACACACACACACACACACACACACACACACACACACACACACACACACACGTGTTACACAAGACATCTAACCAGCGGTCTCCTCATAGTCTTCAACTACAGAACAGAAGCTGGGTGGTGAATAGTAATGAAAATAGCAATGGCTGCATGGAAGCCTCTGCCTCAGAAGGTAATTCAAGCTACCAGAGAACATTTTGTGTCATGAGACATACTATTACCATGCGTTATATTGGCATTCATGACCGTGTACATTGTACATGTACATTGTACATGTTATCCATATAATACTATTTATGTACATTGTACATGTTATCCATATAATATGTAAGATATTACACCTGAACATCTGAACCGGCATTATAAGTCAGTGGCATGTGATATCATGTCAGTTGGGTAGCAAAAGAGGTCTACATAGCATTTCAGTTGCTAGCGCCTGCCCCCTGCTGGGTGAAAGAGATAGTGTTAATTTACTTTTTGGAGGTGCTGTTGCATAACTGTTTTTCACAATCACTAACGCACTGAAACTTGTCCTATGAATAATATACACACTAATTGCAGAATGAAAAAGCCCAACCCATAAGCGCTATTCATCCTTTTCAGACTAACCTCTGTTGCACTCACACAAAACTCAGCACACAACCCTTTTTGTAAAGCACATCTGGACAAGAAATGTATACCTTAACAAATGCCATTGTTGTTGACTGGGTTTTTTAAAACTCATGCATCACCATCATTAACTGGTGTCTCTCAATCCTAGAAGTGTATTTTATAGAAAATGAATGCAAGTCTCATGTTCATGTCATTCTCCTGTCCAGTCCTGTGTGTGCTAATGCATGCAGACAGGGTGCTGATAAATGGATGGTCTGACCAGTAGTCAGATAGTCAGTCAGGTCTACTGTAAGTTACTTATTTTTATTTCCAAATGTCCAGACACCTGATGCAACTTTGAAATGGCTCATGTTTGGCATGTCTTAGCTCAGTTTCCCTAATTGTTATAACATCTAAAAGAGCAAGGTCACGTACAGTGTTATTAATGTCATTAGTGATAATTGTTCTTCTCTCTTGTCTACCTCCACCCATTCTTACTCTTATTCTACCCCCCTCCCTGATGTTGTCATCTATTGTTTTAAAACTCACCTGTGGTCCATTTTATTCATACCAACATCCTGACTGCTTGATTAATAATGATCCTTGGTAGAGTTTACACCTGAACAACTGAGTTTGGTTATTGAATGGCAGTCTTTTCTACATGACAACATGGTGACAAATGTGCTTCACAAAGACATGTATTAGAAAAAATAAGAGTGGAACAGAGATGTGAAAGGGTTAGGGTGCTTATTGGTCCAGGTAAATGATTATTCTCCTGGAATAAAGAAAATGGTTTTGCATATATTGTTCATACTGTAGAACCAGTTTTAGCGTGTTAGCAGTTGTTGAAAAGTTGTAAGTTCCTGCTTTTACATGTTCCTTGATATGAGTCCTTGCAGCCATGGCAATGACTAAGAATCCCACACTGATGTGTAAATCATGTGGATTGAAGAGTGAAAAGCAGCAATTTGAGGTAAATATTTTTACCGTCTATCTATTCTGTTATTATGCAGTTCCACCTTGAATATAACAACTCTGCAGTTTTACTAAAGCTGGACGGACGATTTCACGGACGAATAGACATTTTAGACTGTGTTATGCCCTGACCCAAGCAGTCTACCCATGGTAAGGGTTTAACTTGATTTCCGCATGACTTTTGACATGGATTGTAGACATTTACCAAATGCTTGGAAAAAAAGGTTGCAAGCAGCTTTGTGAACTTCCATTAAGATTATGAATGGAAGGCTAGGCTCTGTTGAGCTGCCGCCTGTTCGAGCTGTAACTCTTCCCTGACCTCTGTTATTGGAGAGCGATGAATTTGCATGGAGTCATACCCATGTTAATTGTGGCACTTTAACTCTTTCTAAACTCCCAGAGCACGCAAACTGCCAGGTCCCCGTGTTTCTGTCAGCCAGGCTGCTGCATTGTCTTATGCGCTTTCACATTTAATTGGCCCGTGA
This sequence comes from Esox niger, assembly GCA_016801105.1. Taxonomy (NCBI): domain Eukaryota; kingdom Metazoa; phylum Chordata; class Actinopteri; order Esociformes; family Esocidae; genus Esox; species Esox niger. Next base: position 2,057 of record JACXGJ010004468.1, read on the forward strand.
CACACACTGGCAGTAACTCTCACACGCAGACTTGCTGAATCGTCAGCATTTCTTATTTTTATGCATGATGGGTCCGTCCCTGAGCGGGCCCGCCTCATTTATGAACTCCCAAATGAATCTTGGAGGCGTCGCTTTTGGAGGAAATTTACATACGCTGGAAAGGTTAAACGGCGTCTTTGAAATGTAAGTTTATTCAGACACTGTCCGTTTCTAAAGAATCACTGGAATTCAATTGGCCTTCTGTGCAGATGGAGCAGGGAATAGTTCATAGCCTCTCTCGGCGTAGACCCAGCGGTCTCCTACTTTGTTGTCACTGGCACCGGTGTTGGTTGTGCTGTCTGACACTTCCACGCCGAACAGTTGGGTCTGGAATCAGCCTAGACTTTGATAATTTGCATTTCCTGAGTGCTGCTGTCTGAAAGTGTCAGGGAGAGGAAGATGCTTTAAAACGTTATTACTGTGTTATTCAAGTAGCAGGTGTATCGAGGGCTTTAACAGTGTATGGCCTAATATACAGCATATTGAATTGGTAATAAGTAATAAATCATATTATGGATGATCCTGCTGGTGTCACCCACAACACCTTTTTAAACCTATGTTTTAGATAACCTTTCTCACGTCTTTTTGACCGTTGCTTTAAATGAGAGCTTGTATTGCTATTTGTACAAGAACAATTTGAATCCATTGACTCAGAATACAGGGGGCTCTCTGAATAAGCATGAAGAAAGAGATTTCTACATTCATATATTGAACTGACTGGCTTTGACAGCCATATTGAGAAAATAATACTGCCCACCTCCAGCTAAATAATTGCTCCTATAAACTGTACAATTCAAAACTCACACACACAATGAAACATACTTTTCCACACAAACATAAAATAACATTTATGCACTCAAAATGTTGTACATGAGCCAATAGGTGATGGCAGAAAATAAGGAAAATCACTCTATTCTATTGAGCATGGTCTCCATAGAATAGAAGCATGACTAGTCCTAGAAATATCAGTATGCCCTTAACGCTCATTTCTCATTCACTAGTGTTAGACGGAGGACTGGTGATCCAAAATGGATGACCTCCTCCCTGGCTGTGAGTTCTTTTAAAAAGCTGTTTGGGTTGTGCAGTCTGGACCAGTGAGGCCACATTAATGTGCTTAATGCAGTTCCCATTCCCCAATCCGGCTCAGAATACCGTTGTCCCTGGTCCACATGGACCCTCTGTCGTAGGCCACTCCGTTGCTTGTGAAAGAATACATCATAGGGAGCCTGCTTGATTTGTAATAACAAGAATGTTACTTGCCTGATGTTTATAATCATGGTCTTGACATATACTGGGAGTGTATGACAGTAGGTATTCCTTTAGAATGGTTATTGCTCTATTGTAATAGCTGGTCATCGTAATCGGAATACAGCAAGCCGGTCCTCAGCTCTCTTGAAAGATTGCTCTGTCGGATGAGCAGAAAACTCATGAATGAATCCTTCATATTGGCAGACTTTCCTAGTATGGTACCACTCTATAGAAGTGTAATACCGCTTTATGATAACCACAGGGAAATATGCAGGTGAAGGTTAAAGCAACAATCAGCCATACTCTAGCAAAGTGTGGACCCAACCTTCGCTAGTGAAATGTTACCCCTCCGAAATCAATAATCAGACCAAAAGATGCGAGGACTGACCATCCATTGCATCGAAATGTGAATATATCAACACCATGATATCATTAATAGCAATCTCTATATGCTATGAGCAAAGTGCACATTGCCTATCCCTCCATTGAAAGAACACAGCATTGAACAGGGGAAGCAAGGGGTGGTGGGTGGACAGTTAAAGTGTCAGTATGAAATCTGATATTGTGATTGGAGGGATCCTGGTGTCAGCTAACATGTCACTGACCAATGACCACTCAGGTGTCCTGTCTCAGCTGGTTATGTTAATCAGTAAAACAAGCTGCCATTTTGCATTCTAAATTAAGTTTATGCAGCATTCATTATATACTTATTATTGTAAGCGAATAGAAAAATATATGATGAAAATGGCAAAAGGTATTTAGCGACTCCAGATTGCCCCTTTAAGTTGCATGGCCTTTAGGTTGGACTATTGTCACAGATATAGATCATGGTCTGGTCAAGTTTTTCCCATGAAACACCACATTAGAGATCCTTCACTCTCCATTGTAACTTAAATGATATATATCTGTTGCACCCCAGAATTCAGACTGACTCACAGGTACACGGGGGGGGCTTTTATTCTGTAAGAATAATGTCAAAGAAATGTGTGATATTCTGCTGCAAACTCACCACCGGCTCTTTCTAAATCTCAAGTAACAGAAGAATATTCCAGAGCCATCTCAACACCAAGCCCCCACCCCCTGGATTCCCACTAAGAATATCCACAAATTGTGTTTATGGAGTATCCATTTCTATATGCTACTGTGCACAATACTGTTACAATACAAATGCCACACAAATACCACATAGAAAACCTAAATTAAAATCCACTGTATACTAAAAGTTTGGAAACACCTACACATTTTGAGGTATTTCTTTATTTTTATTTATTTATTTATTTTATTTTCCACATTGTGAAATAGTAGTGAAATAGTAGTGAAGACATTAAACTAAAATAACACATGAAATAATCTAAAAAATCCCATAAAAGTTGGAATAAATCAAAATAAATATATATATACTGTATAATTTCAATACACCTTTACCCTTCATGACAGCTTTGCACACTCTTGGTGCAAATAGGTGTCCAAACTCTTGACCGGTACTATGTAAATGTATGAACTTGTGTCATTGCAGCAACTCTCAATGTATACAGAGAGTTGAAGATGGTGACATGCTTTATCCAAGACACATCCTGCCTGCTAAGCCATTCTGCTTGACAGCATACTGCTTTCCTAACCAGAAAATGCAAGGTCACCCTCTGTCAACTAATGATTAGTTAGCTTGCAAGCTCCTGACACCCATATAAAGTGACTATAGTCAGGGAAAGTTCTGCCAACAGTAATTTCTCCCACCCCAGGCAAAGCTAGGCAATATGAATTGCCCCATGGTCACCAGCCAGTAAGTGGCACGGTCAAGGCTTGAACATAGAATGTTGTGTACACCGGGGCATTACAATTTAGTGCTTTAGACTGGGAGCCCTGCATATTAATATTTCACACGGGCCTCAGCCATAGCTGGTGTCTTTTAGCGCTATCCTTTTGTATAGCGGTGATTAATATGTAAAACATTAATGAGATGCTGAAAAGTGGAGGGAAAACAGCAATGAATAATGACAAATGTCTACAGTTCTAGCTCATATGCATGTTTATATGGTTGGTTAAATGTTTACTTGAAAGAATCCAATGACAATTACTGATTAATCAATTAATTAAAGAAAGTTATCATTTGGGCAGATGACCACTTCCCCGACTTTGATATAGACCTGCAAGCTAATTAAAATGTAATGTTAATGAGAAAGTGGTGGACATCGCTAACAATGAGAGATTTCTTTCCTCTTGGTCATTGATGGCTTCATTACAATTTTCCTGGTACAACTCTACTTTCCCAGTAGTAATGTAAGTAGCAAGGCTTGCCTCTCTCTGCTACTGTCCATCATTATAACGTGATTGGAGGCGTGAGGTAAATTCTCTGGGGGGGGGTATTCAGTTAATATCATGCATGGACGTATTTGCCGCTTAGAGTTTATCTTTCTATGCTCTGGGCATTGTCTCCCATTATTCTAACACTAATTCAGCCTTTTAAAAGGGTTGAGTGAAGGCACAGAGAGATTGCAAGATCAGCAAAAACATGACAAATGGAAAGGGGAGCAAGTGAGGGGAAATTGCAGCAGATTGCATTGTGTTTGTGTCTAAATGACAAAATTGCAAAACACAGATTTATCATCGGCTATTGTAAAAACATCAGCACCCCTCCGCTCGGTTGCAATAACCGCACTGACCTTTTCACTTAATTGCAATTGCAATGACTAACTGCTCTGTTCCTGATTGCAGAGGTCTGTAGATGTGACTGAATAGAATGTAGGAGATGACCAATGAGGGACCCAGTTTACAGGGCCCAGTGTAAATGTTCGGTTATGATGTCAGAAAGTATCTCCTTTTCATGGCAATGCATATAGGGCCTATTATCACCCGAGCAGGGTGAGATATTAGACAGACGACCATTTGCCTAAGCCTGAGTACAAGGGACTGATCCAACATTTTCACCGGCCAAAAACGTATCCCCTGACAACGTATTTAGGTGTCAATCACAGTGTCTCTAAAAGGTAACACAGGATAAACGTTACCATGAAACCACACATTTCCTTCTGGACCATTATTATGTATGTTCCAAAGTAGTCAGCATAACTACATTCATTAGAACTACTGACAACGAAGAAGATAAGGAAGATGGGAATTGACTGAAAACACGTATGGATGACATGTGTTGCAGAGAGTCATGTTAAGGGTCATACTGACTAACAGACAGCTCAACAGACAGATATTCACTCATTTGGTGTTGAGATGATGGTGGCGGAGAGTGCTGTCTAACACATCCATCCTTTCCTCTTGTCATTTTGATCCAAAATGAAGGTGAACTGGGCCGGCTCAGCATGTTTATACACGTGACGGAGCATGATAGGATATTCAAAAAGCTAGAATAGAAAGCCCTTTATGTGCCAGCTACTAACTAGTGGACATTGCCAGTGCATACTGGTTTATTTCCGTTTCTGTGAAGGAAGTGTATCCGATCAATGGGGCTATGTCATGAGGGACATGCCGTGGACCGGTAGACATTCCATGGACTGGCGCTGTTTCACGGACGTAGGGTTACAATATCTACTTAGGATGAGGAAATGAATGTCCTGAGCTTTCTAGTGGCACTGGCTTAACCACTGATAAAGACTGGGAATGTGCTCAGTAACACAGACGCCTATGTGGCAGATGCTTTTTTTCTGTGCAAAGAGATTTGCTCTGGAATTTGAATAAACTACACGCACTTCACGCTTACATAATGTGAAATTACCATTCCAAATATACTGTTTCTGACATGTTTATCCCTACTCATCTTAATCATTTGAGAATAACATGTTTCTGTAATTACCATTGCTTATCACTCTTGTGCAATTCCATTATATGTTATCTTTTCTGATGCTGTTTTTTCTATCTTCTTATTCTAATTCTTGCATTTGTTTTTATCCTTGTCTTGAGTTCTGAGAGAATTTTCTAACACATCATCAAATTTTCAGCCTTTGACCACCACTCTATTTGTCAGAATTGTATTTCCCAGGAGCTTTTCAGGAGGAACTTGTCAGTAAAAAACAGGTGGTTTGGGCCTGATAGGGACGCCATAAGAAATAACCTTCTCTGTAGCAGAGAAAGTCCTCTTTAAACAGATCATAATGCACAGTGGAAAATAACTTCAGTTGACTTTACGTATCTGTGGGAGAGGCAGTGAAACCCTGAGCCAGTTACTGCCTGCCTCTCCAGGGGAAAAAATAAACCCCTCATCCATGAAATAAGAACTTGGACCGCTCTATTTTTTCATTTGTCGTTTCACTGACTATTACGAGGCTAGTTTTCACTACGGTTTGAATTAATGTTGTGTATTTGGATTAGAATTCTGGAGCTTGTGCTGTCCGACTGCCTGACAACCTGCCCCCTCGACCCCATTTCCCATCCACCTTCTTTAGGCCACCTCTGGAGATTTCCCATTCTTTACTTCCTTCAGCAACTCCTCCCTGACCGTTGTGTCCATCCTATGACCAGAGTCACTCCCATTCAACAAAAAACATTAATGCGCTCTGTCAAGAAACTGCAGATTCACTGACTTTCTTTTTGTGTCTTCTTTGCAAAAGCCAGGCTTCATGACCGGTCAAGAAACCAAAAGCACTCTCATAAGTGTCACAGAAGCTTTTTGCACTGCCCAACCTAACAAACTGTTTTCTGTTCTCATCATTCTTGATACATACACCGTCTTTGACACTGAACCACCAGTTCCTCCATTACCTCCTCTTAGAGCTGAGCTTCTCAGGCTTTGCACAATATTGTGAACTTTAAAACCTGTGACAGATATACACAGGAGACAAATTGAAAGGAAATACCTGAATAAATGAGCGGATGAACATGACAAATGATGCTTCCGTACAGGTGTACTGAAACAATTAAACAATGAATATCCTATCATGCTCCGTCACGTGTATAAACATGCTGAGCCGGCCCAGTTCGCCTTCATTTTGGATCAAAAAGACAAGAGGAAAGGATGGATGTGTTAGACAGCACTCTCCACCACCATCATCTCAACACCAAATGAGTGAATATCTGTTGGAGGAGGGATGTTCCATTCATCCAGTGGACTCATAGAAACTATGCCGTGGTGCATTGAAGCTATTCTGGCAGCTCGTTGTGGACCAACACCTTACTGTGACACTATGTTGGCTTTTCCTTTAATGTGTTGTCCGTCTCTAAAGATCACATGAAAAGTATATGGTACGTACCACAATTGATTGAGGTTTGCCAATGTTGTGTCTTTGCTGTGACAAATTATTTGTTTTTCATGTAGATTATAGTTATTTAACAAAGTTCTGTCATGTTGATTTGGTGAGGGAGAGCAATGTAACCAGATGAGAGTTAAATGCATAAGAGAGACAGTTCAACAATTACTTATAGCAATTTATGAACTTGGTAGATATTTATTGTAATCCCCTTTTAAGGGACATATTTACACATTTGCAGACATTCCTTCTAATTGGTTTAGGATATTTTTTCACCAAACCAGTTTTAATACATTTTGGGTGTTTTTAAAAGGGCAGAATGGACATTTCACTTGGGACTTGTGGGTTGGTATTTGACTAGTGTCCCAAGGATCCTTAGTTCTAATCCACTTCTGTTGATCTGTCCCTGAGTGAGACTGTTAATCCTAATTGCTCCTTCCCATGTAACATAATAAGATTTGGTTCTTAATCAGCTTGCATGCTTAAATTATGGTAAATTAAATATCCCCAGCCTGCTGTTTAATGGCTATAGTCCTGGGTATAATCTTCAGCAAAACAAACAGTTATGTTTCACAACAGGTAAAGTTTTTTTGCCATCATCAATTTACTTAATATTAAGAAACTGCAGCCAGATTCCAGTATAACAGCAGCATTCCATGACAAATTCTGCTATGTGAACAGTTCTCAAACACAGAACATTTTATTGAGTAGTAAGATTCTTATTTCAGCAATAGAGGAATTCAGACGTATTGGTAATCCACATACATTTTTCTAATAATACCAAGAAATTGGCATCTGGTATGAAATTCTTTGCTTTTTAGATGGTCTCAGTCTCCAGGATCGGTATTGATGCCTTTTGCATGTATGTGTCATGTTATAAAGTTGAAGAAGGACCCAAGCGCAGACTTGATGGAAATAAAGGATGTATAGGGGGAACTCAAAACAAGAAAACAATGGAAAAATAGGCAACCAGGCAAAAACACAGATTGGTAGCAAAGACAGGCATGAACGAAGTAGCAAGCAGGCATAGACAATGACTCACCAAGAGCTAACAGAAGAGGGTGAACTAAATAGGGAGTTCACGAGGCTCAACAAGACACAGGGGCAAACAACAAGCTAGGAACACTAACAAAAACCAAACGCAACAGGGCTACATTCAAAAGCAAACTGGACCAAACCAGAACGTCACAGTATGTAAAATAAGTCTTCACATAATATTGATTGTGAGTGCCAATACTTAACATTTGTTTTGCAGAAAAAGTTGCAGTACTCAATAAAATGCTGTGACTTTGAGAAATGATTGTGTTGAAATGGAAGTATACGGCTCCCGCTTATGTATAACCCAAAAATATGGCTCATGTTCATGTTTTTATTTCGTTGCATTTGTTTTTACTCAATTTCATGAGGGGTGCCAATACTTCTTGAGTTAACTGTAAAGCTATATTTAAATCTCTAAACAAACAAAGACATCCATATCTTTTTTGTGTTGTTGTACTTCATGGTATGTGCTTCGTATCTTCCCCACAGACTTTAAAGGGAGGATTTGGTCATATTTGATGTTCTCGTGCCCTGAATGTTCACAACTCAACAGATTCGTAATAGGTGCTATACACAAGCGTAGCACAGTAAACACTGATAGCAGTGTTTCTTTCATATTTGGACTGCGTGGGAATTTGGGTTCTATGATTCATTGTCGATGCATCGTAAACATACACAAAGACAGATTTGAATGGATGTGTTATTAATGCTGTGTTGTACATGATCTCTGTGCTCGGATTTTAAAGTATTGTTGCTCTGCTCTCTTTGTCACATTCTGCTGAGTTAAATTTGATATGTTTGGGAAGCTTTCATTGAAGATGTCTGTTAATGAATCCTAATCTCCCAGAAGCCATTCCCATTCCATTCACTCTCCATGTCTCCTCCCTGCGCTAGTCCTATAGCGCAGCATGCAGATTGTCTTCGGTTTGGAGGGTAAATTGGTTATTCAGCCCCCGGATAGATCCAATACTCGGGGCACAAATACTGCATGAATAAACCAGCGACATTATATCACGCCAGGCTTCTGTCCTCCTAGCTTGGGTGGATGAGACAAGGGTAGATGAGTGGGGCTATAATTTACGATGCAGATGGCAGGCAGCATAAAATATTACTTGTGCTTAATCACAACCTAACCGGGGAACTGATTGAATTGATGATTTTTTTTTCTTCCATGCAGCCCTGCCTTGCTTATAGTCACAGACACTAAAGCCACATTCTCAAGCATGCCTGTGCCCATTGTACACAGACGTGTGGCACGCAGTAACCCGACTGACACACGTTGCACATCAACTTGTGTTTGTGTGTGCACGTGAGCATGTCCATGTGTGTTGGGCTCCTCCACCAGTTACCCTTTTTGGGGTCTCACTCGGATTGACTGACCAGTTTACAGGGGGATCGATGGGATTGACTGTCTGGTTTGCAGATGGATAGACTAGATGGACTGTCTGGTTTACAGGTGGATAAACTGGATTGACTGTCTGGTTTACTGGTGTAAGGAATGGATTGACAGACTGGTTTACAGGGGATAGACTGGATTGACTGACTGGTTTACAGGTGGATAGACTAGATGGACTGTCTGGTTTACAGGTGTAAGGAATGGATTGACGGACTGGTTTACAGAGGGATAGACGGGATTGACAGAGAGCGTGCATGTGAGACTGAGATACTGACTGAGTAAGAGAGGAAAGGAGAGAGATAGGCATGTGGCGCTCGGAGCAGCAGTCTGTGCGGAGGACTTCCACCCCCCGGCCCCCCTTTCCCTCCCCTTGTCGTATCAACGCTGGTGTGCGTGCGTGTGTGCGTGTGTGTATGTGTGTGTGCCACGTGTGCGTCTTTGTGTGTGTGTGTGTGTGTGTGTGTGTGTGTGTGTGTGTGTGTGTGTGTGTGTGTGTGTGTGTGTGTGTGTGTGCGGCGCGTGCGTCTGTGTGTGATTGATTCTGGCCATCCTGCGGGACCTCCGAATCACACTCTCCCCTCCCAAAGTGGACTTGTGGAACGCGTCTGCCTTCGTGCCAACTTCAGAGGAGATGGTCTGACTGGGGCTGTCGAGCCCGGCGTCGTATTGTGTCAGCCGTGTGGGTGAGTGTATGAATGTATGAGTGAGAGAGTGAGCAATTGAGTGTGTTAATGACTGAGACTCTGTGAGACTGAAAGACACCACTCCACAGGCACCATGTCTGTCCTCATAGCCACTGGCCAGCTGAAGATAGACACAACTTGCTCCTCCAGAAAGGTAAGCATGGCCTTGTTAGTATGCATGTCGCGATGGATTGGGTCTTTCTGTCTGTCAGAGATTCACTGGCCGATGTGTATCTGGTAGAACAACGGGACAAACGGGACAGACAGTGTTCCCAAATCTGGGTCTGATGCCTGTGATTGGCTTGTCCTGCAGTTTCATTTTGTGTTTGTTTTCTGATTTGTTTTGGATGCCACAGGTATAGTCTGTGTGACGATTTAGTTTCGATTATGAAGAATCTGACATTTGGGAAAGTTTTGTGCTCAACATCGATTTTGTAGCTCATGCTCTTGTTTAATGAACGGTATCTGAAAACGTATGTCTGTTGGAGAGACCGCTGGTGGGATTTTGTACAAGATGGTTACTGTAGATTACGTATCAAATCCAATCAAGTTTTGAATATAGTGTTTGTTCTGGGATCAGCTAATGATGAGAAGATATTCTCTGGATGAAAGGAGAGAACTCTGCACTATGATTGGACATATTTTAGACATGTAGCTGTGCAACAGAAGATAGAGTTATATTTCATCCATGTCTTATTTCATATGTTGTCCCTGGCGTTGCCTTCATGTTGGTAATGTATGTATCGTATTCTGTGCATTTCCAAGACGAATTGGCAGTGCATCACTCAGCATGACTAAATCACCTAAGTATCCAGGCTGTCAAAGTTAAACGCATTAAATTCTGGTTAGCCCGTGACATGTTTATCAGCATATTTATTTACGTAGCGAATTGCATATCCTGATTTTAACTGCTAGGGACTTCAAGTGCCCTGTGCCATTAGGGATGTCAAACTCAACTACTGGAAAGCCACAGACAGTCAGTTGTTGCATCTTGCCAAATTCTGTCAAAAGATATGCCCAGTGATATCAGAGCAAGTTTTTTCTTTCTTTTGTAAATTTGTGTATATTCTGTAATGTTTAACCATGTTGTAGTCCATTTTACGATGGTGGTGAAAACAAATGTAATTTGATTACAAATTGCAATGTTTAACAAGTAATGTATTACCTGGGTAGATTTTGTTCTGGTAAGGATCCTGAATAGGACCCAAAAAGTTTCTACCCAGGAATATTTATTTTCTATGGGAAATGCCATTTAACCCTTTTGGAACTTTTATTTTTGTGATTTTTTTGTTGTGTGGCACTGGAAAATGAGCATTAATTGCAGTATGTTACACAAACTTTTGTGTGTGTATGGTGAACAATGATTATTATAAGCCAAAAATAATGTAAACTGATACTTATACCAGTATTACTAATTTGGTCTCCATTTGTTACATCAAAGCAAGGATAGCATGCCTTTAACTCTAGTATTTTTCTAAAATATAACAACACAAACGGCAATGAAAAATGCTATAACCCTGCTTTTACTTAAACCACGTTTTCATATTGTTTTAATAACCCCTGAAGTCTAGCCAGACATGCTAAAACTTATTGGTGTACAGCTTTTACACAATATGCCAAGTGGGCAAGTGCTGTTCTACACATTGGAAATGTAGTGGAGAGCTAGTGATCCTTAATATTGTAAAGATGTCACTTCTCAGCAATCCAAAATCTATTCTGTGAAAATTCCCTAACACATTTGTTGTGTCAATATGTTGCAAAAATGTAAATAGTACATTATGTTATTAAGTTAAACCTGCAATTCCTATAGAGGTCATCCTCACATTTCTATTAAAATAATGACTTGCTTCTTACTGGACACACTGCATATCCAACATAATGTGTCAAAGTCCAGGGTCTGACAATATTGTGAGTTTAAGGCGATGTGAGCAGTTTCCTGCCCTCTCAAGTGATGTCAGAACAAACCGTCTAACCCGTTTACGTGTGGTCTCTTCCTCATGCTTCCTCATCTGCAGACAAAACTAGTAGTTGTGGACTCTGTGTAAGGTCTGCTCCATATCACCCTGGATTAAAACCACATTTCCCCAGGCTGCCATTTTAATTTGGACTCAATTTGGCTTCCCTTTTCTTGGAATGTACTGGTTGGTTAAGTCATTTGGAATGCATGATTAGTTTAAATGGCAGCTATTCCAAGACTGGTGTCAACCATTCAGAGAGCATCTTGGTTATGCAGTTTTCCATTAACACTTGTCAACATACTGTACACACCAATACATATTAATTTACTGCAAAGCTATTACGGACATGAAATGTGAAAGTATCCTCTGGGGTGGACGGTCTCACCTGCAATAATGTACCACATATTGGTCTCTTTATAATGTTACTTGTCAGTTGGTTGTAAATACATGTATAACAATGGAATTAGCATTGCATTATGTAACTGGACCATTCCCAGTAATCTGTGGAGTGTGTTGGTATATAAGTTGACTTGCTTTGCATTGGAATTGCTTTTGCCAAGAGGGCTGAAATTAGCCATGTGTTGTAATGGAGTGTTAAAGGTAAATTGAATGATAAGGAATGTTTTTCACTTCTAGAATCCTATCAGGTTTGGCCTTCAGTGAGGTATAATGAAATGTTGATACACAGTGGGAAAGGCATATGTTTCCGCCCCGCAAGCAAGCCACAGTTCTGATCTCTAATAGACTTCAATAGATGGGAAACACAGAATCCATTACAAACCTGTCGCAACTCTGAAGTCTTTGCAGTCCAAGACATTTCATATTCCATTAATTTGTCGTAAAAATGTGGTGAATGATTTTTTTTTTGCTCTGTGTTCTGAGGCTTGTCAACTGATCTAGAAAGGTGTTGTGTGGCGTGGTAATAAACCCGTTTGATTATCATTGTTCATTGAGGGTTTATGTTGTAGATATATGTGAATGAATGAATAGAACAACCAGGTGTTGCTGCTTTAGGGATGTTCTGAAGGAGGCATTGTTTCTAGACTTACCATTTCTAATGCAACAGAGTTATGTTAAAAGGAAACTTTATGACTAACCTGGCAACAGGGGAAATTATTACATCTTCACCGAAGCCAGAGTTAATGAGCCCAGAATGTGTATGTGATGTCTGTACCATTTGTTGACACTAAATTTACAGTGTGTACCATAAAAGGCAAGTATTTTATCAAGGTATGGGCTGTATGCTTTTTCCATAAAATTATTTTCGGGACCTATGTAGAAACAATGTCACATAAGAGCATGAATATCCAGAAAGGCTTTATTTGACCTTTTCCCATTTTATCCTTTACAATTTCAATAATGCTACATAACAAGAGAATAAAACTAAAATACACAAAGTTAACAAAGCAAAGTCAAACCTTAATTTCACAAACAGTTATAGTGATATATAGTGTGGTACTTCATTGTAACTTACCTATTGTCATTCTTTAATATTTCCGTTTGAAGACAGCTTCACAGCTTTGCAAAAATATGCTTCGAATTTTGTTTGAAAGCAATGAGCAATAACTAACGGTTTACTGCGGTACTCATTAGATCCCAATGGAGACTGCAAAAACTTACCAATCAAGAAAAACTGTTATATCCTTCTGCAGATGGTACATGAAGGGAGGAAATCATAAGTCAAACTCTAAATGAATTTGGGTATGTATGTGTCAGTTTATGTATTCAAACTGATCCTAGATCTCCAAGCTACAGTGAAATTCATTTTCTGGGATGGCTCTATGGTAGGACTGACATTGGGTCTTCATTTGAGACAGTTTGCTTGAGGAAAGGCATAGCCAGCAGCAGCCGGAAACTATGAGAATTCTGGTTTTTCCTTCAACAAACTAGTAGCAATGTTCATCTGGGTTTCCCCAAGCTACCAGGCATGCAGGCACTTCGCAACAAGGCTCTGACACAAGTTGAGGGCGATTACAAGACATCCTTCTGAAAAGGTAGGTGTAGGTGTCAAGTGAGCAGAACCTCTCACCTAGAGATATACAGAAGCGGGCCTAGGAAATAAAGGCATTATGAACGAGACAGAGAAACAAATGATGACAGGCAAGCAGAACAAGCCCTGGAAATGGAGATATGGGCTTCGAGAGCTGAATTTCAAGTATGTTCAATCTTCAACTGAAAAGAAAGGTCTATCTCAATTCAACCCCTTGTCAGTGTGGGTTTTAGAGAGCAGGCACCTTGGATGAATAAGTAATACATTGAATAGTCCAGAAGAAATTACATTTTTATCAACCAAATTATTTTTGCTATGACATACACGTAGGGTAAGATGACCCTTGCTAACCAATAATACTTTAGTTCTAGGCCCCTGGTTTTGGAATGGAAAGCTGAAGCTGTTATATTAATGTAGCAGATACATTTATAGTGAGGAAAATATGATGCATAAAAAATGAACACAATAAATCTGTCTCCTGTGGGAAATGATATGAAAATGAAAAATTTAAATTAATTGAAAGCGACTCACTAGTCTGTACTGTAAAATATGTTTTCAACTGTGATTTCAGAAAAGACAACAGTAAATATGCCATCCTCTACAAATGATCCACCACCCCCATGGCCATCAGTTTCACTTTGTTATTGCTGCATCTTTATGACAACGTGAGTCATTCACAGAGGTCTAGTCAAAACCTGGCCATGGATGTCCGATATATTGCTTGGAGTTAATGAGACCCATTTCCCTGAGCATGTGTGCCAAGCTGGTCCAACTTTAATGTGCTCATATTGTAGAGTTGCAGTGTTTGAAACGTGTACCAGCTTTTATTACAATACCAGTATGTTTGACTGGTTCATATACATTTATGTGCAATATCACAGGCATTGTTTGAGGTAATAATCTCTGATGTTTGTTTGTCCATAAATGCAGGGTTTTATGTTAGTGAAGATTGTTTTTCACAAGATTCTATATGGTGCAAAATCAGCCAAAATTTGAAGTTTACTCTGGAGGAGAGCAGCCTGTGTAGCAATTATTGTGGAAACTTAATAGTTTTTGTATTTTCAGTTGCTGGGTATAGCGCCACCATCTGGCCAATCAGTAATTTCCCTGAATCAGGAAAAAAAAATTCCAGACACTTGATTTGGTTGAGTAATTCTTTCATAAATCACTCTTATCTGAAACTTTCAAACAATGGATTGATAAATATGTTAATTAAATCCCTGTCTATGTGCCAATTTACCTTTGGAATTGTAGGCTACATGTGTGTGCAGCAGATGATACATTCATCAGAATCCACCCTAGCATAAGTAGCCCTGTGACCGTACCTGTCCCCACTGACCCATGCACACCAATACCTGAAGTAGTCAGCAGCCAAGGCCTACCAAGATGTCATTAAATCTCTCCGATCCCCATCTTATTTAGTTACATTGATGACTGCTAAAATATTTTAGCTTAGAAAAGATATGGTGTTGAAGACTAGCTCGTTTCTTCATGCCTTTCAGGTACACTATATAGCTATTCGAGGCAGACGTTTTTGCACTGTCCGTGGTCCAGGAATTGCACACCTCATTCTCAGAAAAGGTCTGATGCACTGATTCTCAAACCTCCTGCGGTAGCCCAGCTGTTTCACAATATTGTTGTAAATCTAGCTCACATGAATCAAGCAGACAATAATGATAATTGGTTCCCAAGTTGATTCAGGTGTGCTATCTCTGGGATAAATAGAATACATGTAATGGCTGGAGGAGATGTTTGAGAACCACTGGTCTAGTTAAAATACTTGAAGAGCAAGGTGTTGCATTTGATGGCTCGCGATTGGGTAAGGAATGGAAACAAGGTTTCCTGAGTTTGTCAGCTCTAATGAGTTGATTAAAACGAATATAGGAGAACAGATTTCCGTATCTGAAGACAAGGTCCTCAGATCTGCCTTAAAACGTTTGGTAAACTACAGTATACGCTGTTATGGGCAAAATGTTAAATCCTCTCCGAAATAAAATTGCCGCTCCGCATTATACCACAGAGTGGAGCTCGAGTTCCATCTGAAAACAGTTGTAAAGAATGGAACGACCATGAAAGAAGCAAATACACAAATGACATGACTGATCGTATTAAAAAATAGTTCATCACTCTCAATTTGATTGACTCTAATGCAATATTGGACACAGGAAATATGCTCAACTCGTTGGTAATGGATTTTATATGTAACCTGGTTACATAGTGGAAATAGTAGAAGGTGCACAATACGATTCTGGTCACTTCTCATGCAGAACGCGTCCAAGATAGCGCCACGGGTAATGCATCCTTCACACATACACGCACTGCACGCGCACGCACACACACACACACACACACACACACACACAAAGCCGGTTTGTATAGACACCGTAGAGCTGTCAAACAGCTATCATACTTTAGGGTTTTTGATTGGGTACAGTTACTGAGTCTTGAATTTCAGTTTGGATACCTCCCTCACGGAGACGGTCTATCTGACTGTGAGGAGGAAAATCAACGAACCGTTAGGGGAAACAACGTGCTCTGAATACAGACACATTGCCTATTGACACCTACAGTAGCCTATTTATTGCTCACCGATTCGTTAGGACATAGTGAATAATTAATCTATCAGATTACTTTCTGATAATATTAGTTTTTTCATTGAACCTGGAAAACATTTTATGTTTTCTAACGTTATTTTTTAATAACCTGTTTTCGTTGGAATCATCGCTTTATTCCAGAGGGAGACATTGGTTATCCGCCATCGGCTTTCCAAAGCGCACAGAAAAGCAGTAGCGGATCCACAGACCATCAAGTCCCCGTTGACAAGAGCTATCGCTTTGACATGCGTTAGTGCATTTATCTGGACTGGACTTATGGCTTCGCTATATCAGAGATTCAGCGGTAAGATTAATACGAATAATTCTTTCCCGCACCCACCGGAGGCTAGCCACCTACTCGGCGGACAAGTCGCGGACGAAGAGAACAACACAGGGAAGACCCCGCACCTCGTAGCCGACCGTAGACCCCACTATGTACCCTACCGAAAGAAAAATGCCAGCGAGGACGAGCATGTAAGGCCTTGCTCTAAACGTCTCTAAACTATTGTTGTATTGATCATTTCTGGTTTAACTCAACCCCTTGATGTGTTCATGTTGACAAGTTCCACCTGCAGGCATCTGCCTATCTTCCCTTATGTAGTTTCACCACACTATGATGTTGCTGCAATTTTGTGTTTAATTCATCTGCCAAGTGTACTAGGTATTTTCTATTATCATAGTTTTGCAAGTTATAATTTAGAATATCAATGCATGGGATGCTCACCAAGGGTGTGCTTTATTGAAGAAACTTTTTGTATGTGGATGATTGGCTTGTATTGTGTGAATAGGCTGAGTCACTGTTCTGAGGCTTGCTGAGGACAACTGGTGAAGTAGTCTATGTAATTGCATTCAAATGTTATCTACTACCATACAGCTCTCTGGTCTGCTTAGTAATTAAAATTCAACTTTCACTTTCTAGATTAGAGCCAAATTAAAACCCCAGTATAATTAAAGTTAGTGATGTGTCTTTTTCGTGAACTAATTATCTACTGAAAGTAACTTTGCAAGCTTTAATGGGCTGTGGTTTGACAATTACTTCTGCTTATGTTCCTGGTAACCTGAAACAGAGTTTGTAATCAATAAAATACTGTTTTACATATTTTAAAGAGGTTAGTCTTTTGATGCTCAGAAGCATAACTGATTTGAAGTACTTGAGCTTGACCTTTGGCCTTTCTGTTGAAAACAAAGGCTAGACTCTATTCTCAAAGAAGACAGCCACTAAGCACTCATCCTATCCATTTTCCCTCGGGGGGGATCTCTATCTAGACCGGATGCAGTTACGAATGGATGTTAAGTGCTGGTCTAATATACAAAAGCTGCCTTCTCTGCCTTTGATTTTGGTTGCGGGCATGAGTAAATAACATCATTCTTTTGGTTATTATCACCCACAATTCAATGTAAACTGTAGTCATGTGTCTAACTCCAGTGGCCGCAGTGTCTGCATTTTTGTATCAGACTCAAACGTTATTGATCAGACTCCTTGACAGCTGTGTAGGTAGTTGGTGAACTCCGTAACAAGTTAACTAACTCTGATAATCACTCTCCCTCTTTTGAGCGAGTGCACTTGCTGGTGCTAATCACAAGGAGATACGGCAGGTTTTCAATGCGATGTTCAGAGGCTAAGGGACAGTGAGTTTGTTACATTTGGCAAAAACTTTGCTGCATGTCATAAATGTCATATATTGATTTTGCTCTGGCAATTTAACATTTGGCTCTACATGTTGAACAGTTGGGTGGGTCAACTGTCAAAAGAGGACATTCTCAGCTAGTTTAAAATCAATTTATGTTCTTGATGTAGTTGCTGTACCGGATTTATCCAGCATGTAAAATGTGTAATGTTATAGTCGAATCACGTTTGGTGGGTTCCGTTTGGAGGTGTACAGCCTAGAACCTGCATAATCTGTGGTGTTCTGTTATGTGTTGTGGAAGACAATTCACATTTTTCTTGGCTGTAGGTAGCCTACTTATGCACCATACAAATCTTTCTTCAATGCCACTTTTGCAATGAGGCTTGCATCATTCCTTAATAGAGTGCTGTCCATGGTGCTTATATCTCACAGAGCATATGATGCTTTTGTGTGTTACCCTCCTACAACTGACAGAACACAGTTTATTTTAGATGTTCTGTAAAATCTGTAAATCAGTGTCGCTCAAATTCCCCTGAAGGAAATGTGCTGACATGTTAAATGACAATAAACAGTAGTTTGATTCAGGTGTGAAGAATCTCTGACTCTAGGTTCATCTGCTGCAGGAATTCAGCTGTATGCCAGTTTCTTAATGTTTATGGGTTGTTGTTGAGCTTCTTTCAAGGTGTCTGTCTCTTTATTTTCTGTGGAGATAGTGACAGCGACAAGGTATAGATGCTGTCAGCACAAGGAGGATGTCTCTGCATTATTTATGTGGGTTATGACAATCAGGTGATAAAGAGAGGAAAGACAAACACTGTTCTGTCACTGATATTGTTGGCAGTGAACACAACAGGAGGTGTGAATCCTGCAGTGCGATGACATTATCGGAGGATGATATTTCACATGCGCTGTACAGTAGGTAATATAATTAACTGTAGTTCAGCACAGTGTACTTTACTACTATGTATTGTATAGCTAGTATAATGTATAGTTTATAGTGTAGCTAATATACTCTTTAGTTGATCTAGTATAGGGTATATTACAACCAGTATTGTGTATAGTTTCTGGCATCGTGTTTATTATAGCTAATCTTGTGTAGTATAACTTGTAGTGTATTGTATAGCTAGTATAGTATTGCTAATATAATGGTGTAATGTTTCGAAGGGGAGACGGACGCCAACGCAGAGTTGTTGTAACTGAACGTTTCATTAAAACAAAGAAAAAACTAAACTGAGTGCCGTGCACTGAGATATAAAGAAAACTGAACACTGGAACGTGAAATGTAACAGGATCATAAACAACACAAATACTCACAATGGCCAACAAGAAACACTGGGGCAGGAGGAACTTTAAATAGGGACCCAACGAGGGAGAAAACAAGGCACAGGTGGAAACCAATAAGGGCCAACACAGGATGTGGATAAGAACGAAATAAAAAACTAAATACGACAGGGCTACATTCAAAACCAAACCAAAACAGAAACGAATGCAACATTACAAATGGATAGTATTGTGTATAGTGTTGCTATTATTGTGTATAGTTTGTTGTTTAGTTTATCTTCTATAGTGTATAGTATGCTGTAGCTAATACAGTGTATATCATATCTAGTATAATGTATAGTATATCTACTGTAGTATGGCGTATTGTTGTGATTTAGTTGGCTCTAACATGTTTAATATACTGTATGTATATATGTTTTTTACACGACTGAAAACAAAAAGGCCCTCATGTCACCTGCTCAAGGCCATTAAGAGCTTACAGTGTGGTGGCCTGTCTGTTGTTGCCCAGCACCTGCCCATTTCAACCATGTGCGTATGTCCAGAAACCTTTCTGTTCGTCACATTGCTGTTTAATGTAGAAAATCATCCTTACGTACAGCAAAAGATAAAACATGCAACATTTGATATCCATGTGGCAAATCGAATTTTCCATTTTCGGATTGAAAGTGGTGTAATGTAGGCTAATCATTACTGGCGTCCTCAGCACTGTAATGCTCGCCATGTAGTTCATCTATGCCAGTAACAGAAGTACTTGAGTATTAAGGAGGCACCTGGGGGTTATCAGCCAAAGTTCTTCGCCTTTCTCATTACCCTCTAATAATGGCAGCCAAGGGCTGAAATCCAATACAGTGACCTTAATGAATCATCGCAGAGGGTCTGCAACCTGAAATAGGGATGACATTTAAAGGATAGTGACCTGTGGAGCGTTCTTTGTAAGCCAGGGCAATATGGGCTTTTCCTTGGTGCCCAGCCATCCAGCAGAGAAGGACTTCAAAGACCTTTTGATAAGTCGCTCCATTCCCTGACAACAAAAAGGCATGCACAAGGGTGCGCTGTGCAGAGAGAAGATTGATTAACGCATGTGTACTTAACCTTCATAGAATTGTTTTAATATACAATGTAATGATTGTGCTTTGAGGAATGCGGTGTGACTTAGCAATGTTTTGTGATGTACAGTCTTACTGTCAGTTCATGAGGCCAATTTCTGCAGCTTTTCAAAAAAAGAAATTGAAGCTCCGAAAGTGTGTGTGGGAATTATCACGGTTACTACTGTTCTGCACTTACATTTCAATCTACGAACTATAATGGGTAAGTCATCACAACAGAATCAAGGGATCGTTTTCTGAAAGTCTGACTCGATCGCCTTTGCTTTATCTGCTTTCCTCCCTGTATTCCCCACATTTTACTTGAAAGCAGAACATATTTCAGAAATGTGAGACCATATGTGCACAGCCATTTTAATTTCAACCGATTATCAAAACACCTTTTCTGTCTTCATCCTTCCTCTCAAAAAATCCTCAAGAGAGTCTGCTGTGTTAGATCTGGTGTAGAAAAGCATGGATAGTCAGCTACTTTGTCTCTTGGGACTAACGTTAGTTTATTCTCTGATTTTATGCTTATTTCAGTAAAAAAACACAGCTTCAGTACTCAAGATAGGTGAAATAAATGTGCACTTCATGTTAGGAATATCCAACATGGTACACTAGTAGGTTTTATAATGAACTCTTCAATGATTTGAGGCTGTCTGGAAAGCCTGTCATTTCAATAAAATGGCTACCATTCTGATTTTCCAGGCAAAATCATTCCAAACAGTACCAATAGGACTTTGTAGTTTAATCCACCCTCTGTCACAATCGGGAGCGAGGACCCAGTCGCGGAGAGGATGGGCAGGGGGAAAGAGACAGGTAGGGGAATCGGAGTCAGGCAAGGAGACTGGTGGCAGACAGAGCAGTCGAGGACAGGCAACAGGTCGGTACACGGGCGGACAGCAGAAGTACAGACAGGGAGCAGGCAGAGTAGTCGGGGACGGGCAGCGAGTCGGTACACAGGAAATCCAAACGGAATGTAGACTTGTGAGTTGCTGAATAGCGTATGTGTTGAATGATCATAATCCGGCAGGGAAGGGATGGCAGAGAACTGTGTAAATACTGTTGGTGATGGAGCGATTGGGGACAGGTGCGTAATTGTGTATTGGGAACAGGTGCGTAATTGGGAGACAGGCGGATGTGTGACTGGCTCAGGGATGCGAGGACAGTACCCCCCCCCCCCAATCCACCAGATACTGGACACCACCGCCATGGCGCCGGGAGTCCGGGATGCGCCGAACAGTGAACGCGGGCGCCCCGTCGATGATGCGGGGAGGGGGCGTACGCAGAGGAGGGGTGAGAAGCGGACTGAGCCGGACGGGCTTGATGTAGGACACATGGAATGTAGGGTGGACCTTGAGGGTCGGGGGCAGCTTCAGCCACACAGCAACAGGGTTGACGACCCGTTCCACCGTGAAAGGACCGATGAACCGAAGAGATAGCTTGTGGGACTCGGTTCGCAGGGGTAGGTCCCGGGCAGAAAGCCAAACCCTGTTGCCCACAGCGTAGTTCGGGGAAGGAATGCGGCGGCGGTTGGCGCGCGATTGGTAGTTACCAGAGGACCGAAGTAATGAGGCCCTGGCGCGATGACAGGTGTGGTGACATCGGCGGATGTGGGCCTGCACCGACGACGCCGCCAGACCTCTCTCCTGGGATGGGAACAGTGGAGGTTGGTAACCGAACAGGCACTGGAATGGGGGCATGCCAGTAGCAGACGTGGGCAGGGTATAGTGGGCGTACTCCACCCAGGTCAGCTGGGGGGACCAGGTGGTGGGATTGGTGGAGACGAGGCAGCGGAGGGTGATTTCCAGGGACTGGTTGGCCCGTTCGGCTTGTCCATTGGTTTGGGGGTGGAACCCTGAAAAGAGGCTGACGGTGGCGCCGATGGCGAGGCAGAATTACCTCCACACTGCCGAGGTGAATTGGGGACCGCGGTTGGATACCAGGTCGGTGGGGAGGCCAAAGATGCTGAACACCTCCTTAACTAGGATGGCTGCCGTCTGCTTAGCAGTGGGGAGTTTAGGCAAGGGGAGGACACAAGTGAACTTGTTGAAACGGTTGATCACAGTGAGGATGACCCTGTTCCCTTCGGAGTGGGGCAGACTGGTGACAAATTACAGAGGCAGGTGGGACCAGGGACTGCGTGGAACGGGTAGGGGACGCAGGAGGCCGGAGCTGGGCCGGTTGGAGCTCTTGTTCTGCACGCAGACGGAACAGGTGGAGATGTAGTCCTGGGTATCTCTCCATATGGACGGCAACCAAAAGCGCCTCTGGTGGAATGCCAGGGTGTGGGAGCCTGGTCCCTTTCTGGAGCCTGGTCTCGGCCACTCCAACACTGCCTCCACCTTGGATGGGTCCATCCTCACCGGCCCCTCCGACACAATATATCCCAGAAAGGAAATGGTCGCCGCGTGGAACTCGCACTTCTCAGCTTTTACATAAAGACGATTCTCCAGCAGATGAAGGAGAACCTGACGGACGTGCTGATGTGCTCCGTTTGGTCTCTCGAGAAAATGAGGATGTCATCCAGGTAGACGAAGACAAAACGCCCAATCATGTCCCCCAGCACGTCGTTGATGAAGTGCTGGAAAACCGCCGGGGTGTTGGTCAACCCGAATGGCATCACCAAATATTCGAAGTGCCCCATCGGCGTGTTGAACCCCGTGAGCCATTCGTCCCCCTACCTGATCCTCACCAAATGATACGCATTACGGAGGTCAAGCTTGGTGAAGATCGTAGCGTCCTGGAGGGAGTCAAAGGCGGAGTTCATTAGAGGAAGGGGGTATTTGTTCTTTACGGTTATGTTATTCAAACCCCGGTAGTCAATGCAGGGACGGAGTGTGCCATCCTTCTTTCCCACAAAGAAAAACCCTGCTGCCAAGGGGGATGAGGAGGGACGGATGCATCCCGAGTCTAGAGAGCCCCTAATGTATTTTTCCATGGCCTCTTTTTCGGGCTTAGACAGACTATAGTGGCGGCTCTTGGGGAAGGAGGCACCGGGCAACAACTCAATGGCGCAGTCATAGGGCCTATGCGGAGGAAGGGAGAGTGCGCCGTGCTTGGTGAACACCTCCCAACGGTCATGGTAGGCAGTGGGCACTCTAGTCAGGTCGGGTGGCTGGGCACTGATGGTCTGGGTTCGCACAGACTGGGTACAGGCTGTGCGCAGGCAGTCGGCATGGCAGGTAGGGCTCCACCTGACTACACTGCCCGCCACCCAGTCAACGACGGGGTTGTGCTTAATTAACCAGGAGTGTCCCAAAACCAGCGGAATATGGGGGGAGCTGATGATCAGGAAGCGGATGGTTTCGGTGTGATTGCCGGATAGCAGTAGCTTAACAGGTTCGGTGCGGGACGTGACCCTGGCCAGTCGTCTGCCGTCCTGGGATACGGCCTCTGTAGTTTCCTGTAGAGGCTCCGTGGAGAGTCCCAGTTGGGAAACCAGGACGGAATCCAAGAAACTGTCGTCAGCCCAGGAGTCGATCAGTGCTTGAATCTTGAGGCTCTGACCGTTGTGGCAGATGGTGGCGTAAAAAGGAAATTCGGGAGCAGGATAGTTCCGTGGTAGGGCTACCGCGGGTCTACAGGTTTGCTTATCTTTAGGGGACAGGTCGCGATATAGTGTCCCGGACGGCCACAACAAAGGCAACTGTTGCTTTCCCTCCTCCGCTGATGTTCCGCCCTGTTTAACCGAAGACGGCCCAGGCACCTCGGCTCGGGATCCGTGCTCTGGGAAGTAGCTGATGCAGCATGAGACGACCTGTCCCTTGTCATGGCAGGTTCAGGTACAGGTGGTGACCGGAGTGCCTCTCGCTCTTTCTTTCTTCTACATTCCCGAGACTGATTGTCCATCCGGATGGTAAGGGCGATGAGACTGTCATGGCAATCCGGTTCAGGATGGGAAAACAATTTGTCCCGTAAATGGTCGTTTAGACCGTTTGTGTACGCCGCCTGTAAATCCCCTCTGTTCCAACCACTTTCAGCAGCCAGGGTGCGGAACTCAATGGTGTATTCTGCCACGCTACGTCTGCCCTGGCGGAGAGCAAACATACGGACGGAGGCATCCCTCCCTCGGACCAGGTGGTCAAAAAGTTTCCGCATCTCGTTGGTGAATGAAAAGTAGGATTGGGTCGCCGGGTCCTGTCGTTCCCACAGGGTAGAGGCCCATTCCAGGGCGGGTAGGCGGAGCAACCCAATCAGGTAGGTGATCCTAGCGCTGTCAGTGGCATAGGTAAGTGGCTGCTGCACAAAGACTAGCCTGCACTGTAGTAAAAAGGAACGGAATAATCCAAAATTCCCGTTGTACCGTTCAGGTGTGGGCACCCAAGGTTTGCGACCCAGAGGAGGTACCGGTCCGGGTTCTGGGTGTGTCAGCGTGGGTGTAGGTGGCACGACCGGGGAACTCAGTTGGTCCTGTATGGAGGCAACGCTGGCGGAGAGGGCCTGCAGGCTGCCCATTATTTCTAGGAGTGTTGCCTGTTGTTGGTCCAGTTCGGCTCATTGGGAGGTCACCACCTGATGCACGGAATTCAAATCCGCTGGGTTCATGAGTGACCGGATTATACTGTCGGGAGCGAGGACCCAGTCGCGGACAGGAAGGGCAGGGGGAAAGAGACAGGTAGGGGAATTGGAGTCAGGCAAGGAGACTGGTGGCAGACAGAGCAGTCGAGGACAGGCAACAGGTTGGTACACGGGCGGACGGCGGAAGTACAGACAGGTAGCAGGCAGAGTAGTCGGGGACGGGCGGGAGGTCGACACACCGGCTGGCAACTGAAGTACAGGCAGGGAGCATCCAAGGGATGGCAGAGGACTGCGGAAATACTGTTGGTGATGGGGTGATTGGGGACAGGTGCGTAATTGTGGATTGGGAACAGGTGCGTAATTGGGAGACGGCCAGGTGTGTGACTGGCTCAGGGACGCGAGGACCTGCCTCTGCGTGATCGCAGGGACGTGAAACTCTCTAGATGACATAATATAAATCACACTAATAAAGTCTTCTTAAATACTATATAGTCAGATAATAATGTCATCTTAAACCCTTCATAGTCTGCTAATAAAGAGTTCTTAAGGCCTCCATAGTCTGATAAAGTATTCTTAATACTTTTTCTGTGATCTTACTGAGGTCATTTTGTCCATAGTCTAGTGGTTTTATAAAGAATGATAAACTGTCAGACAGCTCGGGTGTGTCTTAAGTAGTATTTCTAGCTAAGGTGTCATCACAAAGCTGACCCACAAACCTGAATAGGGACCCATTCCATAGAAAGGCAGGGACCTAGGAGTCCTAGGAGACAATAGATGGAGATACTTTTGACAATATACTAGTCTGTCTTGGTCACACCATGTTTCACTCCTATCAGGTACAGTAATACCCAGAAGAAGGTGCTCCAATGTGCAGGTGATCAGTGGCAATGGAAAGCAGTTGTCACAGATCGTCAACGTGGGAATACATTTTAGACTGTAAAGACTGGAATGCTTTTCCTAACATTTGTTTTTGCTGAATACACTGCATTTCCTTCTTATGGGACATGTATGGCGGGTTCCTACTACATGTCCTGACATCAATCCCATCATTGCGATCAGTAGGATTCAGTGAACACAAGTATATCTTCACAGAGTTAATATTAACAATTGGAATGATGAAAAACATATCTTATGTGATAACTATGTTGGAAATGTCCATTAGTGAGACAACAAAACTATAATGAAATTGACCTCAATAAGGGCCCCATGAATACCTTAAGAGTAATTCATTGCTAGAAGTATTGTCTACATTATGTGTGGGTGTGTTTAGGGGTGAATTACATTTTATGTTTTTTTTACCATTTCCCCCTGTTTCCTTATAACTGGATTTCCAAAAGGTATATATATTGATACCCTAGTTTGCTTCCAGAACTACATAACGTTTCTCTGTACTGTATGAATGCACAATATGTCATATTCCAATCAACAAGTTTTTGATTTTGGATAATTTTGGGATGGTTGAGTGTGACGCTTGCAAGGCCAGGTTTTTGGGAGATGTACAAAATTCCTACGGTCAACCAATACGAGAAAGCATGAACATGTATGTGTTCACAACTGCGAGTTGCTGTAGATAAGATCATCCGCTTAAAGACTAAAATAATAGATGTCTTAATTGCGGGACTAAAGCTATTTTTCACAAAGAACGTTCAATTGTGCTGTCTTCCTCAAAACATTGCATGAGACTTACTCTTACAGATTCAGTTTTGAAACCAAACATCCATTACACCCAAAAAATCATAGATGAAGTCCTGTCCAGTGAATTCTTACCCTGTTTTGCAGTTTTCTGTTATCCTGTCAGAGACTCAGATTGCCTGCTGAGTCAGCCTGGGAGTTCAGAGGGTGTGATAACATCGTTCACCATGCCATTGAGATGGATACTGGCAAGTTCCGGTTGGTGTACAAGGATAGCGTAATCAAAGTCCATCTGTCTGTTAGTCAGAGAATAGACTCCACTCTTGCTGCTCAGTTTTGAGGACTCTCCTGCCTGTCCATCCAGGCGTACAGTTTGGTCTGGAAAGTTTCTACTTTAAGCGCCCATTTTAGATGTGTACAGTCAGCTCTGTGCCTGGCCCAGATCCCAGTCATCACTGTGTTGGGGGTGGGGGGGCAGTTTGGAATATCTTCGGGGTCTGCGGGCTCAGCTAAACGGAATGGGGCTAAGTTTCACTTGAACAAATGAAATTTGCCAAAGGAAGCACTTTACTGTTCTCGGAGTGGCTTGAGTCTGATTTGCGGGGAGCTCATAGACAGAGACAGAGCTCGTAGGCACAGATAATATATATAATGCTGTATGTGATAAATGATCAGTGGGATCTGAGTGGCGCAGTGGCAAAGTCACTTCCTCATAGTTAGCTGCCAAAACAGAACAAATCTAAATAAATTAAATAATTGTCCTTTCTCAATCTGGAATAGGTAATGGTGATATTATGTTAGGATCAAAGTACCATGATGCTAGATGTTCCTCTCCCTTCTGTAAACCAAATCACTACAGTGACAAATGTTCAGGTCTGTTCTAGCTTTGTTTCCCTTAATGCATATTCCAGTTATAATAGCCATGGCAATGCAATTACCAATATCCTGCTACAGTATTATGCCCTTGGTGATGGCTGTCATAAAGGCTCCTAGAAACAGTCTGGCTGCTGCGTCTCGGTGCTGGATGGTTAGTATGGCCTGGAGCTCAAAATATTTAGCTGGTATATCCATACATTCAGAATATGCTTTACTTGTTAACGACAGCACTGTAGCGGCAGAACTTGTTAACAACAGACAGTACTGTAGCAGCAGTCCTTGTTAACAACAGACAGTACTGTAGCAGCAGTCCTTGTTAACAACAGACAGTACTGTATGCAGCTTTTCATGTCCATCCACAAATGGATATGAAAAGCTGCATGGTTGAGCTAAACCTCATTCTTACCCGACCTAATCCTATCCTGAAAATAATTTCCCTAACCTGATCCATGAGCTTTGACCTACTAAAAAAAGTCCCTTCTGAAACTGCTACCAAGGACGTCGCCTCAACACCAGGAAAGCATCTTTCTCAGCGTAAGCCTCCTGCTTCGCGTTGCCATGGTTTCAAAGGTGGAGAGGGTGAGGCATAATCTCTCCACACATGTTGTTGCTTTCTGGCTGCTATTCGATTGCCATCTGGAGATGTCGCAGCAGGCAGAAATAAGCAACAACACATAGCCCCTCCCAAGGCATGCCACTTACTCAAACCGTGATGGTTGACATCGCATTTGTCATGGTATACAGGATTTCTGTCTACAATGGCAGTTGGCTTTCTTCTCTTTTGACAAATTGGTTTAGATGAAAGCCCAACACCGGCATATTCTGCGTCTGTTCTCTCTTTAGGCTGTGCATGAACACAGTGCCTTTTCACGTGTCCTGGTCCTAACCGCTCTGTTACCCCAGTCAACCTCTGTCTGTCACTGGCCATCTATCAACCTGTTCTCTTGGTCCACCCCCTGGGGCCCTTCCTCTCGACAGACTATCCATCCCTCCTGCCACATGACCACGGTCTGTCTGTCGGTCTGTCTGTCGGTCTGTCTGTGGACACCACTCGATCTGTCATCTGACACAACCTTCTCTGGGCCTTGGTCCGTGGTGTGCCAGCCTGGTTCCCGGTACCTCAGGCTGGTCCCCACATTTTTTTAATTGTCATTACAGGAAGCACAGTGCAAATACTGGAACAATACAAGCCCACCAGACTCACTGGGCTATATTTGCCAGTTGAGTAGAGCATTAGTGACAGATCGGTGTTATTGGGTGTTGAGATTATTTCTCAAACAGCTTTTTAATAGGTGGCCTGTTTGCAAATGTAGCCACCATTATTTTAGTTTACACTGTATATTACCTCTGCTGCTGTATCTTAGAAGTGACCAAACCTTTTTATATTTGTTGTCTGCCAATTTTCAGGTGTTCTTACACAACATTGCCTTAGCGTGGCGCTATTCTCATTTACTCAGTGGACTGTTAGCTGAAGTTTAAGTCTAAGAGTTTTACAATGAAATATTTATAGTGGTTGATAGAATATGTTCTTTTGTCAGCACTGGTCTGGTCTGCGTCTTTTACCTATTCCTGTGGCAGCACCATAATTCCCTTTGAAGCACACGTTCACCTTGGCATCTGTACCTCCCACGGGTGTCAATTCACTCCACCAAGTTCCAGACGTCTGTCCTGTTATCTTTGTTTGTGTCCCTGTACCTCTCTTCTATTTTCAAAAGTTTTTCCTGTGTTTAAATGTTTTTCCTTCTTCTCTCTGTGTCAAACAGTGCGGGACTGTCTAATAATAATAATAATCTTTATTTGCATATGTCTCACTTCCTGTCCTCTTGAACCAGAATCACAGTTTTAGTCTGTTTCAAGAAGTTTAGACAACGTGACTGACAGTTCTTTTCTTTGGTATATGTCTCCCTTGAGAGGAGTTTCACTAGTTAACAGCTAAGCTGGCTGATAATCAGGATGTGTGAAAGATAAAAGTAGGAACAAAGGCCTTAACTACACAGGAAAAAACAACTAGGCCTGGATATTCACTGCTTAAAATGGTTTGATTTTTACCAATGTCTAATGAGAAAGAAATGGAATACAAATCCAACAACAATATTTATACTTTAATCCTTGTTATCTTATCAAATTATTCTCAAAATTCTTGTTGTGGCTGTTGTTCAAACGGTGGTACTTCACATCGCAAATGCAATGTTTGTAGTGCTGTGTATAATGTTCAAAGAATGAGTTATCGCTTTGAAATCAGTGATGTATGTAATGTAAACATCATTGATGAACATTTAGTAAACTATGTCTGTGAGCATTAGAATTAGAATTTGTAATAAAGGAGAGATAAAAAAGCATTGCAGGCAGCAGTTGGGACTCCATTCGATGCAGTACATTAACTTGACCACCAGAGGCTCTCATTTTCCAGACAATATCAGCAAGCAGTTGGAGAAGGGCGGCTTAACAAACTGACAGCATGGGTATGGTAAGGAGGCATTGAGATACATAGGCCTGGTTGCAGGTAAACTAGATGAATATGCAGAAAGGAGCAAGTAGCCTTGTGGCAGACGTTTTAGATAAGAATCACCACATCAATCAATCAGCTAAAAATCATCTGTCCCCAAATGTTTTGAGTAAGAGAGCTAACATGACTGTCTGTGCACAGTGACGTTTCTACTTCCTTGGGGAAGAGACAGCCTGAGCCAAAAACAGCCACCTGAGCCCCTCCAAAGCGTCGGTGACAGAATCTGACTGAGCCAAGAGGGGAGTGATAATGTCACATCACAGTAGGCTTTTCCACAGTCACTCAGACCAGAGACCAGACACTGACAGCTGCGTGAAAAAACTGACGGATGAAAAACTAACCAGCAGTCTCAGCAGGACTTGGCAGCAGACTCGGTAGGTCTTGGCCCTGGCAGAGAAAGGCTTTCTATACATGTTCCTAGGCTACGCGGAAATTGAGTTGGCAGACAGAACATGGACTTAATTCTAGTTCTGTCAGAGTTTAATACCACAGCCTTTGTTTCCTCCAAGCTATCAAATAGATTTACTCACTTGGTACATTTGCAAAGGGATATTTTGCTTACATAATGAATCAGACAAATTATCCGTACTCAGGAAATTGACTTGAATTTGGAAGAACACGATGTTCACGCATGGACCAGCAGATTCACTGCATCTTGATTGTGATTCTCTCCCTCTGTACATATGGGCCTGAGTCCCAGACGGCACCATAATTCCTCTACAGTGTACTACATATCACCAGGGCCAGTAGGGCACTGTTAAATCCTAGCATCCTATATAGGGAAGAGAGTCTGGGAGCCAGGTGAGCCAGTTAACAGTAGCAGTCAGTCTGCTGCAGTATCACAGTACAACTGAAGGCTTGGTCGCAAATAGAACCGTACTCTCTATAATTTAGTGTGCTATGTTCAACCAGGTCCATATCGGCTTATAAGAAGTAGTGCGCTTTAGAGGTGATAGAGTGCCATTTGGAACGCGGTGTGAGGCCTTCCAAGCAGCATTAATCCGTTGTCACAGCGGCAGGTTCTCTTATCGACCTTGCCATGATAGGAGAACACCTCCGGGACTACATTTACACTGAGGTCACGGAGTGAATGCTGGCACTGAGAAGCAACAGTTTATCTGCCGCATCAAATTCAACACGCTCTTTTTCAAATACAGGGGCATAAAATGCAACACACTGTACCGCAGAAATACTTTTGATCTATTTTTGTAAGCCAGATTTGATCAACTAAATTTCGGTTTTGTTCGCAACGGTCGGAATGAGTTCTACCTTGCTACACTGATGTATTCGTCATAAGCTAGGCATTTGGGTTACATCAGCACACATTGTGTCTGCATTAAAGCCATACAGAGAGCAAACATATTCGTTTCCATACTGTAGGTGTTTAGTTCACTGCCCGATAAGCCAGGTCAATTGTGTAATTCATCTGCACAATAAGAGCGTCTACTGTCCGTCACATTGATTCTGTCTCCATCTGTCGGTAAATTCTGGAAAGGCTGGAACGACTTTACTGTAGGTTTGCTGCTTAATTACTGTAAAATTATATCATTAGAAATACATTTCTTTTTTACAGAAGAGTGGGCATTCTCTCTCATTCTCTCTTATGGTGTACATGTGAGATTTACTCAGAAACAAGTCTGAAGGCAGAAATACATGTTAATGGAATGTTAAACAAACCATTTGGACATTTGATCAAGGTTAACGCTTTGAATTTAAACTTCGGTTAACTCCAGAGTACGGATACAGAGAAGGAAAAAGGATTTGATTTGTATGTTGGCCCACTGACAGAAATTATCAGTCTATATTTTTAACAGTAGGTTTATTTGAACAGTAAGAGACAGAATAACAACAAAAAAGAAAAACGTATGTCTGTCCGGGTTGTGTGGTGGTGGAGAGGAACCAGGCACAGGTAGAGTGGCAGTCGATGTTGATATTTTAATAGAAACATTTTAACCACAAAAATTGAATGAACAAAGTAAAGGGGCTGAAGTTAAACAGCTAAAACGAAATGCTCAACACTGACATGAAAACAAATGGAGACAGGGAACAATAGCCAACCAGTGAGGGGAGCAGAGGAGAAACATTTAAACACATACTGATGACTTAATTCGGACCTGGTGTGAGTGATGATTGGAGACAAAACAATGAATGAGTCCAGCAAGAGTTTGAATAATAGGAAACCGAGAAATGCAGGAGATGACGGAGCTGTCCGTCACCTCACCGCCACAAGGTCACACATTTTATTAATTGATTTGCATTTTAATGAGGGAATTAAGTATTTGATCCCCTTTCAGAAAGATTTTTGGCTCCCAGGTGTCTTTGATACAAGTAACGAGCTGAGATTAGGAGCATACTCTTAAAAGGAGTGCTCCTAATCTGAGTTTATTTCCTGTGTAAAAGACACCTGTCCACAGAAGTACTCAATCAGATATCAGACTCTCCACCATGGCCAAGACCAAAGAGCTGTCCAATTGTAGACCTACACAAGGCTAAATTGGGCTACAAGACCATCGCCAAGCAGCTTGGTGAGAAGGTGACAACAGTTGGTTTGATTATTCGCAAATGGAAGAAACACAAAAGAACTGTCAATCTCCATCGGTCTGCGGCTCCGTGCAAGATGCAATGATCATGAGAACGGTGAGAAATCAGCCCAGAACTACACAGGAGGATCTTGTCAATGATCTTAAGCCAGCTGGGACCAACAGGTCTCATCTGACAACTGTTGTTGTCAGATGAGACCAAAATCAAGCTTTTTGGCATCAACTCAACTCGCCGTGTTTGTAGGTGGAGGAATGCTGCCAAAATTCCCCAAAACCACCATCCCCACTGTCAAACATGGAGGTGGAAACATTATGCTTTGGGGGTGTTTTTCTGCTAAAGGGACAGGGCAAATTCACTGCATCAAAGGAACGATGGAAGGGGCCATATACTGTGAAATGTTGGGTGAGAATCTCCTTCCCTCAGCCAGGGCATTGAAAAAGGGTCGTGAATTGGTATACCAGCACGACAATGACACAAAAACACGGCCAAGGCAACAAAGGAGTGGCTAATGAAGAAGCATATTAAGGTCCTGCATTAAGGTCATGGAGTGGCCTAGCCAGTCTCCAGACCTTAATCCCATAGAAAATCTGTGGAGAGAGCTGAAGGTGCGAGTTGCCAAACATCAGCCTTGAAACCTTAATGACTTGGCAAAGATTTGCAAAAAGGAGTGGGACAAAATCCCTCCTGAGATATGTGCAAACCTGGTGGCCAACTACAAGAAACATCTGTCCTCTGTGATGCCAACAAGGGATTTGCCACCAAGTACTAAGTCATGTTTAGCAGGGGGTTGAATAATTGTTTTAATGTATGGTGGGAATGTGAAATGAGCATTGACTGGTTTCAGGAGGGAGGAAAAGTTAATGTGGAGGGCCTGCCTGGAGAGACCACTCTGTGAGTGATGAGTGAGAGTAAAGACAGTCTTACCTTCTTTCATATCCGCTTCGAGCAGTAGTCAACTGGCTCAGAACAATGTATGCAGCACATAGCACACCCACTGTTACAAATGTTTTAAGATAAAAATTTACAACAGACATGGACATAAAGAATGACCAGTACAGTCCTGAAGAGACAGTGATCAGATATACTCCATGTAGTGTAGGGGCATTTATAAAACAGAAATCTACTGGTCCGATAGTAAAAAAGAATAAACATCTAAATGAAAACTATAATTATTCTATTAATTTGATATAATAAGTCAGTAAGCCCCAATCATGACAGTACAGAAACCTTTCACTTGTATGTCGCATACTACTACAGCAAACAAGCTGCAAAAGAACAACTGTCGCCCTTATAATCGAGAATCATTTGAAAAGTAACTTCTAGTTGAAAGTTGCTGCAGCAGCCATTAATACCAGTTGGCACAAAGAGACTGCACAAACAATGCAAATGTTATAGGTTTGCTCTAAGGTAGTGATGTGTCTGCCTTATAAAAGTCCTAAGTGAACATTTTGCAGACTCCAGAACAGTCTAACCCATTGTGATTGGTCATTCAAAAACAATGCTCTAATACAGTTGAATGGCAGATGCTTGAATGGCAGATTGTCTACCTAGAGACCACCAAAGAAACATTTTGATTGGATATTATTTTCTATTTGGTATTATCCCTTCTTTTTCAAAAACGAAGTGTGGAAATAGTCTAGGAAGCCATTAAAATGAAGTAACAGACAAATCTATAAAAAGTAATTAAATACAAAATAAGTTATTATATATATTTCTATCAATCCTCAATCCTGTAGAAGGCCCTGACGGTTCCCCACTGATACCAATGCTGAATGTGTGTTAACCTCTTTAAGCCCAGCTAAACTCTGTAAAACGAAAAACACGACCCCAGGCCCCTAACTACAGAACATGACCACCTGCCCCTAAATACAGAACACACCCCGGGCCCGTAATCACAGAATGCAGACCCATAGCCCTGAAATACAGAAGGCACCCCACGGCCCCTAAATGCAAAACGTTCTGCCTCGGCCCCTAAATGCAAAATGCACCCCCAGCCCCTAAACACGGATTCGCCCCACTGC
Organism: Esox niger; assembly: GCA_016801105.1. NCBI lineage: Eukaryota > Metazoa > Chordata > Actinopteri > Esociformes > Esocidae > Esox > Esox niger. The sequence continues at coordinate 36,286 of JACXGJ010004468.1, forward strand.
CCGTGAACGTGTAGCGCGTCCAAATTCCCCCTGAGTGGAGAGGGTCAAATACAGAAGAGTAATGTAAGCAGGGAGGATAAACAGTCCAGCCTGTGGAAGCAGGGCTAAAGTGGCTGTGCAGGGCCTCTGCTGTGTGGTGTGTTGGGAAGTGTTATGCTGAGTTGGCCTAAATGGGGAGATAATGGCCCTGGTAAGTGGCTTAGTGCTGATTGTTGTAGATGCTGAGCTGAGAGCCTGTATGACTGCTGGCCTGCCTGGCTATGTTCTATACACTCTCATAGTGTTGTGTTTCACCATTAGGTTGTGTATGTTAGTCCTTCCCTAGCCCTAAGACAGCTAGTCCACTCTGCTAGTGTGGAGACACCTTGTGTGATGAGATGACCTGCTTCACTTCGATAACGGGTGTCATGTTCTAGGTTAGATGTCATTATGTATAATGCCTTTCCCACACTTGAGAAGAGGGCAGTCTCAATGTCTTGGACTGGACTGAACACAAACATACACTGTGTACACAGTGTCTTGTGCCCACAGACACACACACACACATTTATGGACACACACTCAGGATGTTAATGTGAGGGATGGGGATTTAATGCTGAATCGCTGAGTATTTGATGGCTCTTACCATGATGGACAAGGGTGTGTCTCCACTTCGGGCAGATCACAGCCAGTCCATATGCCTGTGCTCAGTCTCTGGCTGAGGCTAGCAGACCTTCCTAACTCTCAGGATGAAAACGCGTAAGTTATCCAGGCTGGAAAGAGTGTGGAAGGTACGTTTGGCTTCTATGTATTTTTATTTTCTTGTTGTCATATATTCAAAATGCTGTGCTATTGGTGGATTTTTAAGGAAATTAATATTTGTCTGATTTTGTATTAGCTTGATGTACTACCATGATTTTAGATGATTAGATGATAGGACTTTAAATATGTCAGATAGTCCAGACATTTGTCAGTGTGATCTTTCCTTTATCCCTCGATCAAACCATCAAGGGGATTGTTATTTCATTGTCTTGCTCTTTGAAGAAAACTAATTTATTTTGGAACATTTCTTTTATTAATTGCACATTAAATACATGATAGAATTCATATACCTTTGTGGCACATTCTAGGATTTTTTAAAGTGTTTCCTAGTTGATATTAACTGGGCTCAGATATACTGTTGTTGGCTCAGAAACTGATAGCCTAATTGCTGAAATTCAAAGCTAACTTGGGAACAAAGGCTGAAAATAGATACGCTAAATTAAAGGAGACTAACATTGGGCTTTATGTGCTCCATCTCTTAGCTGGAAATGTTGAACTCTAAAGAACATTTACCTTATGTTTACTTATAGACTAATTGTTTCTATTGGAAGAATGTTTAGACACATTGGTTTTGCTTTATACTCTAGGACACTCACAGCAAAATATCTATTTTTTTAGTAGTAGCACAGTGAATCAATATTGACTTTTAAAAATCATTGCATTTATGTGAAAACATTGCATTTATGTGAAAAGTGTTTATCTTCACATCCTCTAACACCTTAACATGCAGTATCAGCAATTCAGTAAGTATTTACAGAAAGGTGAATTCGATCCCCTCATGCTTCTTAATACCATACAATATATCGTTTCATTCAACCACTGGACATACAGCTCCGGAACAAATTAAAAGACCACTGCACCTTTTTCTATCCTTTTCAAAAAAGTCGAAAAATAAAGTTTGGAGTGAGTAACAGAAGGGTTAAAATGAATAGACCACTTAAAATCGAACGGTTCTGTTCCTCACTCAAAACTTTCCTTTTCAACTTTTTTGTAAAGGAAAGAAAAAGGTGCAGCGGCCTCTTAATTTATTCCGGAGCCGAATACTGTCTCAGGCTTATACTAATACATTTATCATGCATACACCAGATTATATTAAAATTTGTTTCCAATGGAGGTCTCCAGATGCTAAGAGTTGATCTGTGTTTTGTCGAAGTGCATGAACTTCCTCATTTGTGATTCATCTGCGTCTAATCAGATTTAAAGTGATTGGCTCCTCTTCATGTACACCGCGAGTCCTGTGCAGATGCCGAGGTCAGCAGGCTGTTGGCTCGTAAGCTAGCCGACCTCAGGCCGACATGGTGGACTGTGTGACTAGGCTTTAGGAGCCACATGACAGTGAGCAAAGAGTACTCATGTCTTCAACTTTGATCGCCTCTTCGTATTAATGCATAAGATCTTAAAGTCATCTGCTGGTATTTCCAGTGCAGCATCCTACCGATTTGTTCACGGTTGCTTTTGATATTGTGATATGATTGAAGATTTCAAATGCAAAAGTTTGCATATTCAAACCGCCGAGAGATCTGAGTTTGCCACCATGCTGTGTACCTCAGAGCTACCAAAAAGTTCTCATTCTCTGATGTTCTCTTTGTTCTGTGAAACTTTGTATATGTATGTGTGAGCATGTTTTAGTTTGTTCTGTAGAGATGAGTACTGCTGATTGATAGAATGAGAAAGACTTGAGAAACCAAATTAGGCTTTCTAAACTTCAGAGATTTCTTTTAGGGATGATAATAACATAGTCAGTCAACACAGTGGAATTGTATGTGCTATAATATTAAATAAATACATGTATAATTATGTAAGAAAATGAAATAATGACATGTATAATAAAATGTAATATATAAATACACATTGCATTTGCATTATGTACACATGTGCATCGTCCAAATGCAATAGACTTCTTATTTGGATTCTGTAACCTTGTGCATCATCCAAATGCAGTGGGGTGGAACCATTCATTTGATTGAGCTGTCCTCATTGGACTGCGGTGTTTTATGCTTGCAACAATGTGATTGGACACCTGAAAGCAAACGAGATGTGAGCTGCCAATCAAGTAGCACACAAACGTGTTTCAGTGTTGCCTTGTCCATTATTGTTAAAACAAAATTGTGCTGCTTTGAAAACTGTTTAACTGGAGAATATATTGTTAGCATGTGGCCTGTTTTGAGGTGGAGGACTGGAGAAATGTGTGGGTCTTGGTGGTGCCATGGCTCCTAACACTGTTCTATAGCTCAATCGGTGCAAACCCTGAGTGGAGCCATTTGAAAATGTCCGGACAGAGACAAAACTCTCCACGGCAATGTTTTTTTTGTTGTCAACAAACTACATAGACGCAAGGTGTTAGAAAAAGAGTTGCACTACCCTGTTATTGTCAGATTTAACTAGCTGACAGACCATTGATTACACTGTAGTCACTGGGGACATTTTCTATTGATGTGTTCCTCGTCATGAGTCTTCATACTCAGTTGGTTTAACATTCTCTAGGTGTTAAAGATGCTTTTACTGTCTTGCCTGCTCCTATAGACATCTGCCCTCATTCATGAAGACTTCTCAGAAAAGATCCCAGATTCAGACCCGAAGAGATGTACGATCTCCAAGTTTGATGTACCAAACTGTTGCATCTCTTCAAAATGAGCGTAGACGCCATCGCAGATAAATTCTAGCCTAAAACTGGTAATTAACCATTTCTCTTTCTCCATGAAAAAATCTTCACGGTTATGAAATAATCTTTGGCGCCTCAGCCCAGAGCTGAGGTCCTTTAGCCCAGTAAAGCAAGTTCTGCCATTAGCCTATTAGTGTAACTGCTTGACACACAAGCACTGGTTTATTGATCCTCTCTATAGTCGTTTTAAGACCTGTTAGCTAATCAAGATGCCAGCCATCGAAATTATAATGAGCGTTTATGACCTCCAAGTATGTTGATACTATAGGCCTGAGTGACCCAGGAAAAGCAAGGCTAAGCAAGTTTATTTGTCTAGTGCATTACTTACACAAAGGCTATTAAACCTTACGAACGCATGAACACCAGAAATAAGAGAGATAAAATGCAGCATAAAGTGAAAGGAATAAATCATGCATAAATAAGTAGGTGATACGTTATTTAACATGTTGGTACATTTGTATGTGTTGCATTCATTGTCCTCTAATTTTATGTGGCCTATTATTATTATAATTGTGTTTTATCTCACTGAGGCTGTTTTTCATAATAATGATGGTCTTGTTGCCAGTCAAGCCTTGTATACTTGTTTGACATTGGTTTACATGGTCTCCAACCAGACTAGAGTTTGATTGCAAGGATACAACTAAGATAATATGGATGAATACAATATCTGTCGGGGGAATGATTGTATGACCATTTTAAGATCATATTTGATTTTTCACATATATCATGAATGTGGGCCAGTGTGTAGTTGTGCAACGTTCAACATGTCATCTGACAGACTATGTTTTTCTGTTGATTCCTCACTAAATGTGAGGGATATCAACACAGGTTTATCCATAAGATTGTCTTTGGGTGGAAGACTAATTCATCATTAATTTATATTAGTAAGTAAAAGAATAACTGCAAAATATTGTTTCTTCTGTAGATGGTACCAAACAGAATTTGGTGTAATGAAACTTTACCACTTGTAGTATGAGAAAAGCCTGCTACTGTGATTGAAATGAAAAGGCATGTTAGTATGGCAGTAACGTTAATTTTTTATTACTGTTGAACATAATCTCTCTGCTACAGTTACTGCCCATTTTATACAGAGAAATTGGCATTGTAGGCAATTTAACCAGTCACAGCCCTTCTTAAAAGTACTTCAAGTTCCTTTCTGTTTTACAGCAATTTTTTTGTGTATGCCCTTTATTTGTGAGTAATAAAGTTTATGAGGTCAATAAGTCTGTTTTATGTCACAATAACAGCAGATGGGTTAATGGCCTTTTAATGAGTGCTGAGTCATGATGAAATGGTTGTGGTCTGTTTGTTGGTGGATGTTGCAGACATTTGTTTTATTTCTTACCTGTTTAAACAGATGTGTGGACTATTGTTTTGATATTGTGTGTATGTAATCAAGAGCTGACACTGCTCTCTCTACCTATAAGGCAAAATTACAGTGTCTGTTCTAAGTACAGTACATTTCTATTAGATTTTATAACATTGCACACTGCTCAACAGTCCCTAGTTGTCTTCAGAACTCCAATGGTTTTTGGTTTCTGAAGACATTGATTTGTGCCAAACACCAACAGTTTTATTTTATTTATTGCTTCACAGTAAGTTGGTAATAGATCCTAGTGGGTATTTATTTGTTAAACTATTCAAAAAGAAAGTTTGCTTTGATGAAATATTAATGACAGAGATACATGATGGAACAACATCTCTTGCTGTTTTTTTCCCCCCACTAGGAGAAGATATGAGACATTAGATTAAGCAGACATCAGTTGAATCATAATATACGTAAACAGAAACAGTGAGAGATTATAAATATAATTATTTAAGTCTGTGTTGGTTCAGCATGGGGTCTTGAGAAAACACAAGGGCCCCTGGTTTACAATATAAAACTGCCACCATTAGACGATCTAACACTTTTCACTCCACGATTTAACAAAGAAACTGCTTTGAAGTGATTGTGTGTGTCCAAATGTTTAGCTGGTGCTGTATGTGCAGGAGTATCCTTGTGTTTGTAGATATGTATGTGTACAGCATATCTGTTTGAATATGTCTGCGTGAATATACGTAACTACACGCACTCACACCTCGCACACTGCAGGAAATTAATGATTTTTCCGGTGAATTTTCCTCATGGTAAAATGGGAGTTCATGATTGGTTGCAGGGGACCTGTTAATTCCCCCCCCCTATTGTAATGATCGCATTCTTCTCTCCCGATCATTATTAAATGACAGATGGAACCGTGTGTTTTACACAACTGAACCTTTTAGCAGTGATGAACTACAACAGTTCTTCCTGATCTGGTCCGTTTAGGCTTCTCTCTCACTTATCATCCTTTGCCAACATGTATAACAGGAGCTTTGGATGGGACGGGCTCAGTGTTTTTACTCTGTTAATGTGATGGAGAGGTAATTTTGGCAGGTGTTGAATGCAGCCAGTTGGAAGGTGAAAATGCACTGTGTGAAGATCCGTACAGCCAGGGAGGGTCATCAAGGTTGGTGGGTAATGGCCAGCTGGAACATGGCCAGAGGGCGAAAGGGACGTGACAGACTGGCTGTGTTGGTCAGACAGCTGGCCTGGACTTGTGGTCACCTTGGGAACAGGTCGTCCCTATCTTCAGCCACAGTACTGAACCTTCAGACTCCTCAACCGATCTCATTGATCCACTCGATCTGACTAGCGGAGTTAATTTTGTGGGTTTTGTGAGTGGGCTGAAGTTGCGCAGGGATGCGATCTTTACGTAGCAAACTGTTTCGTTGGAATCGGAATTTTGTTGTAATCCGTTTCGGCTGAATCTGAAAGTGCATCGGATTTTTGGCCGTAGTTGGAAACGTCATAATTGTCGTAAAACGTCATATTGTTGACACCAGGACTGTTTAGGACAGACACTGGACTGTGTTATGAGTGGAGTGAGGAGGACAGAGGAAGATCATGTACAGCGATCACAATTATACACCGCTGGTATCTCCTCTCCAAACACACATCCTTCTTGCTTGGCTCAGTCCTAAAGAGCATGCAGGTGACAGTCGGTCAGTGGTGACCACGGTGACATGGAGTGGTGAGTGGAAACTACAGTGTTTAATACTGTTATGTCTGGATCACCCACTTCAGTCAGATCATCTCAACGGAGTCAAATCATTTGTAATGGAAATTATTTTAACCACTTTAATCCTGATTTCTTTGTTTTTGCAGTAATGGCATCGTTGCCTGTGTTTTGTGTAATTAGTACAGTGTACCCACAAGGAACATGTACACTGACATTGGGCCATGTGTGATCCAAATTTTACTGCTCTGTGAAGTATCTGGTGTGAAGTGCAAACTAACCCTGTTTGAAAGAAATCCTGGACCTGGTTGAGTGGTAGCCAAGATCCAGATGGTATGAATGAGGACTTTGCCATTTTAAACAAGCTACACTACCTTCACGAAGAAAATAGGCCTCTCACAAATCCCACACCAAAAATGTTTTTATCATGTGTTTTTAAAGCCCACATTTATTTTATGGAATTCTCACTAAGAAAGGCGTATGTAAAAATGCATTAATGACTGCTAATTATTCTATATTAAGTGCTGCTGCCCGACAGGGTGTGGCTTCCCTCAGTGATCACAGGAGGGAGCTAGTACCCAGGCCAGGCAGCAGTATGGATCGATTATTGATTGGCGTGGTGGTAAACACAGTGAAGGTGTAGTGGTAAAACCACTGCTATAATTGTGTCCTTGGAGGGAGAGGGAAAAAAACAAAGAATAAATAATCTCTTAAATGTTGCTCCAGACAGCCATTGTGTATGCATGCTTTCATGCCTCTTAAGGTATTTGGGTTTTCAAACAGCTTCTAAAGTCTACCCTGACCTTCATCATCGTTAGATTTCTCCAATTAAATGTGAATTTTGGTTCTGTTGTTATTTCCCCTCTTGTTATTCCTCTGCTGCGGCAGGAAGAGATATTTCCAGGCACTAGGTAGGCGAATAATCAAACCTGTACATCACTGTGTTTGAGGCTTGGCTGTCATTTGGCCTGTCTCTTGTTGTCCATCCAGTATCAGCTGGGTTTAGCTTTTTAATTCAATGTAGCCTTTGCTCCAAATCAGACAACATTTGTTGCAAATAAATGGTAACTAATTATTAGGGAATATGATTAACAGCGGTTTGCCTGATCAAAGTTGGTTTGTCTTTCATCAGTTTTCTGGTGCCTCAATATTTGACTTGAGGGCATTTATTATGAAAGCAAGTGACAGCAACAGGATGGAGTCCCACATCCCCTTACCATGGCTCCAGGCCTTCTACTGCTGGCTGGTCTCTGAAGATAAGCCAGGTTGGTGCTGCTCTGTCTTTGGATTGGAGACCATGATGCTGCTGGAAGTGGGGAATTCCCTCTGGTCTTAAAAACCCTGTTACTTAGACAAAAATGCCATTAGGCACTAAATGTATGCAATAATGTAATAATGAGATATGTAAATGGAGCTGACCACAGGTGAACATTTTTCAAGGGTTCTGAAAGGGCAGTGTATTCACAGTCAGGTTGACAAGCTGACCTTCCCTGTCATCTTGCCTCTGAGGACGCAGAAGTGTGACCCTGTTAGTTTGATAGGCATGGGTCGCTGGAGAAGTATTGATTCCAGCATTTTCTCCATGGTTACATCAACATTTCCAGGGTCAATTATTAGACCAGTGTTTACATGATGTCAAATGAAAACACTGCTTACTTTAAATACCCCCACGACAATAATAATAATAATAATAATAAAGAAAAGGGATTTTTCTCTGTAGTCATCCCAACATTGCTGACACCTCTTGAGAATCCTACAGTATTTTCCTAACTGTGCTAAGCAGGTTTTTGGGTTCATATAAAATGTTTATACCAAAATGTAGACATGAGGTAGTATATAATATTACATGTTGTTTATACCATTAACAGGTCAGGGTTTAAAAGTTAAGATCTGTTAAAAATACAGATTAAACATTAGAAGTATTCCTGTGGAGGGTAAGGTCTATTTGTTTGCTACACACCTCTCTAGGTAGAAATAAAACTATTGGCTGTACATTGTTTCCATGAAAACATTGTCTATAAATAAATAAATATATATGATGGTTAAAATATTTTTTTACAAACACACAACATACCCTGGTCTAATGTTTTTTAATTATCACTCTAATTGGATTAGATCTGTATTGTTTAGTATTTGCTAAATTATAGATTTTGTTCTGTCTGTGTATGTTTGAATGGAATAAAGTGACTAATTCACCTTATTAATCTTATATGGCCTCAACAATATAAGCAACAACAATGGAAATATTCCATCACCTTGAATGATTATGAGCCAACTTCACTGTAGTTTTATAGCTTAAGTTATCACCCACCCACAAATACACAACCTACACACGTAACTCTAGTTATCACCCACCCACACACACACAACCTACACAC
>JACXGJ010004469.1:0-45151 GCA_016801105.1 Esox niger
TTTTTTTTTAGCCAAAGGGGTTGTGATACCCATATACACTCACTATAGATGTTTTCTTTTACAGAAATTATTCTAGGACCCCAAATGTGCATGTAGTGAAATCCGGCCTAAAATAGCCTGGATCAATGAGGGTTAATGACAATCCAAAATGTAACATGTAAAAGAACAAAAAACAGCATTCACCTTATCTGTACTCTTCACCTCTAGTTTGAGATCTCGTGTTAAGGACACAGCGCACTTCCCTTTTCGCCGCTTCATGTTGTTAACTCGACCAACATTAGGAATCTAAAATGGGGAGTTCACACCTTGTTAAAAAGTTGCAGGTTTATAAATATTCGGTTACCTCATACCCTAATAGTGGTGTTGATTTAACTTAGAAATCATGTGGCTAAAGCATGAATTAGACAAAAATGCCTTGACGTTGGATTAACTATAGATACAGTAAAGCGGGTCAACAGAACACAAACTGTGAGGGCTAAAAGTCAAAAGCTCATCTGAAATATGATTGACTTTTAACAGACCCAAAATGTAATTACTCAAGTTCTATTTTTATATACTTTGTGTAGGACTGTTAACAGCTACATTCTATGAATTTTACCAAAAGACATCTGGTAGAATAAGTCATTCACACAAATGAATGGGTAGGTTTGCCTAATTATTTGAAGGTACACTGGAAAAGTGAGGAGATGTATAGTTAATAGTTCATTTCCAAGTTCAGATAAGCTAACTACAGTTTGAAATATAGTAATAGTGCTCACAATACATTAATCTGCTTCGGGTGCGTTTATTTTAAATAGATAGTTGAACCTCAAATGACCACATTACTGTTGTTTCATAAAGCAGAGACAGCCCTTAGCATGTGGGGAATTATTTAAAAATATTAAAAACAGAAAAATCTCAGCTATAGCTTCACTGACGTTGTTAGACTCAAAAAACAAGCAATGACGGTACAGTGTGCTCTGTCGTCGGAACCGCCAGTCTCGTTTCGCAGTAATGGTATCTTGATCATGCTGATTTATTTTTTTTAAATCGCGACTTATCTTCAGTAGGTTATTTATATATTTTTAATCAAACCTGCTGCCACGGTCTCACAGCCTGTGCCACTAAGTACATTCATGACAGCAAAACTTACTACACAACAGCAACCGTGGACAAGACTGAAAACGGAATGCGATGTCATCATGACCAACGTACATTATGGCTCATTAATCAAATGTGTACATGTTTTTTATTCGGTTTGCTACCTAACGTTCAATGGTATTTTTTGACAATTGCTGTACTCTGTAGTTACAATAAACAGTTATAAGCTGGATGACAAATAGTAAACGCGTTAGCTCGCTGGCTAGCGAACTAAGTAGCACGCTAGCTGCGGTAGTTGATAAGACCACAATAATACCAAAGATGATGGAAAACATATTAGTGGTCTTAATGTTTGATTCGGAGGTTAATTAACGAACTAACGTGAAATATAGTACTTGAATAACGCGGTACTAAAATATAGCTCGTGTACTCTGTCTGACATTGACATACTCACCTGTTGTTTATTCCTCATTTCCGAAGATAGCTAGCTGGCTATGCCAGCCGCTGGGTTGCCAAAGTGTAAACGTATCTGTTTGATTAACCTGAAAAGAAAAGTACTTTTCTCGTAAAGACTGGGCGTCAAGAAACTGTAAAATATTCTCGTTTTTATGAGAGTTAAGCGTTTTTTTCGAGTCTGCGGCGTCGTAGTGACCGGTGGTGACCCAAGACTGCGTTCGAAGTTCAAATAGCGTTTGGGTTTGTCTGGAAGTCGCGTGCAGTTAAATCGGGGTAAAGTCTTCTTCGTCGATGTTTTCTTTGGGGTTGTTTGACAGACCACCACCTACAGTACGAAGAGGTAAAACATAAAAACTCACGATTGCAGAAAATGCACTTCACATATGAAGATAAACACATTATAAGCATCCTACAGTCAAATAACAAAAATGACACCCCTACAGGCTTGAGTGCATGGCAGGACGTAACAACATAAAAACAATTATTTCATCACAAGACAAATACTATAAATAAAACACCCTCCCACAGCTTGTCCCTCTGTACATTCCAGCACTTGAAAGTAAGTAATACATTGACTAAAATAACTTTGGTGAAGTGTATTATTTAAAAAACACTTTAAATGTAAACTAAATAGTAATAAAAAACTGCTATTTACACAGATCAGCCACAACATTATAACTACCTGCCTAATGTTGTGTGGGTCCCCCTTCCCACCAGAACAGCCCTGACCGTCGAGGCATGGGCTCCACTAGACCTCTGAAGGTGTGCTGTGGTATCTGGCAGCAAGAGATCCTTTACGTCCGGTAAGTTGCAGCAGATCCTTTATGTCCTGTAAGTTGCAAGGTGGGGCCTCCATGGATCTGACTGGTTTGTCCAGCGCATCCCACAGATACTCGATTGGACTGAGAACTGGGGAATTTGGAGGCCAAGTCAACACCTTGAACTTGTTGTGTTCCTCAAACCATTCCTGAACCATTTTTGCTTTGTGGCAGAGTGTATTATCCGGCTGAAAGAGACCATTGCCAGTGCTTAGGTAGGTGGTACGTGTCAAAGTAACATCCACATTAATGGCAGGACCCAAGGTTTCCCAGCAGAACATTGCCCAATGCATCACACTGCCTCCTTCGGCTTGCCTTCTTCACATAGTGCATCCTGGTGCCTTGTGTTCTCCAGTTAAGTGACACACACACACCCAGCCATCCACATGATGTAAAAGAAAACATGTTTCATCAGACCAGGCCACCTTCTTACATTGCTCCGTGATCCAGTTCTGATGCTCATGTGCCCATTGTAGGCACTTTCAGCAGTGGACAGGGATCAGCATGGGCACCTTGACTGGTCTGCGGCTACGCAGCCCCATATGCAACAAACTGCGATGCACTGTCTGTTCTGACACCTTTCTATCAGTACCAGCATGAACTTTTTCAGCAATTTGAGCTACAGTAGCTCATCTGTTGGATCGGGCCATACCGGCCAGCCTTTCGTTCCCCACAAGCCTCAATGAGCGTTGGCCACCCATGACCCTGTCGCTGGTTACTGCTTTTCCTTCCTTGGACCACCTTTGATAGTTACTGACCACTGTAGACCGGGAACAACCCACAAGGGCTGCATTTTTGGAGATGCTTTAACCCAGTCGTCTAGCCATCACAAGTTGGCCCTTGTCAGAGTTGCTCAGATCCTTATACTTGGCAATTTGTTCAGCTTCTAACACATCAACTTTGAGGATAGAATGTTCACTTGCTGCCTAATATATCCCATCCAGTGACAGGTGCCAAATACCAAGACGTGCAAATCATTTAATCCCTTCATTTAATTGCATGCATCAAATTGAAAGTGGGCATATGGAAAATCTTTTTTAAGTTTCAATATTTGTACTAAGGACTGCGCTTCAGTAGGAAGTACCACCCCTCCAGAGTTGTAGTTTTTTAGAAAGAGGAACATTGTTGAATCCTTGTACATTTATCACTATATTTGCTAATCAAAACGTAATCAAATTATAAGTACTCTACCTATCTAGGACAACTGCAACTACACACAAATTGGCTGCAAATGTGTGACTTTAGCTGCTCTGATTTGAGTTCGACATATTTTGGGTAATATAAAGACAAGTAATGTACAACTGTGATACGGCATTCAAAACAACTCAGAAGAAATCTAACTCCGAACTAAAGTAAATCATTTTGAAAGATCTTTTACCACAGAATTCCAAGGTGAACTCTGGAAATATTGCAGAGAATAACTGATGTGGGACATCAATCCATACTGTCTTGAAAGCCCCATGATATTTTAAGATAATGTAAATAGAGGGCCAAACAACTGAATATGAATTAAAGAACTAATTAAACATGTACATTTAATTTGATTATTTAAATATGTATAAATAAACACACAATCTTTCTAACAACAGCTTTTTGAACAACATATGGACCAAAATAACTTGCATTTCCTGTCTACTTTCATAAAAAGCTATTTTATTTAATAATAATTAGGTATATTTCGAGGGCCATTTTTCATATTTGATAATACATTATGTGATGTTTTTTATGATAGGCACTGAGACCAGTAAATAACCAAACTATTCTACACTTAAAACTCATATTTCTCTGCATGTGGATAGGATTGCAGAAAGTGGAACTGTAAATCTTATACGGCATCTGTAAATAAATGTATATTATAAACACTCAATGCACATATCCCACTGTCTTATATGCACACCACGAGTGAATATAATTGTATGCCAACTTTCATAGATTGGATATTTGGTCCCTATATGTTGTCCACCACCAGCAGTATCACTACACAAAGGAAAATTATTTCCATGAAAGTATTACCGTACTTAGCCAATGAAGGTGCTCACAGGGTTGAATGTATTTCTGGTTGTAGCCAGCAGGTGGCTCTGTTAAACAATAATATGCAGCTTCCAAAACAATCTGTACCAGCTTCTGCTTTCAAATAAAAAATATGCACGATTTCTCTCTTCAGTCAGCATCACTACGAGACGTGCTAAAACCCAAATTAACTGATCCTCCCTTGGCTTTGCTTCTTGGACATCCACATTCAAGTTCGCTTGAAAATATGACATTCTGGTGGCCCCTCCAGCGAGTGTGCAACGACAGAGCCTCCATGAATCCCATTAGGCAAATTATTTTTGAGCTTGTAAAATTTCTCACAAAGATTGGATAGGTGTACCAAAATAACAGAAACAAGCGCTTAATGATGTCTGATTTTGACATAAAAGGTTAATATGTCCTAAATTAAATGTTCTTAATAAGGTTTACTTAAATGATAGGAGGGACTTATACATTTAAATGTAATGCTTCCTTTATGAATGAAAAGGGCACACGGAATTGCATTTTTCAGGTCACAGGGGTTGATGTGTTTATTTAATCCCTAGTCCCTCTGTGGTCACCCTCTGAGTTTCATCAGCAATATGTGACTATTGGTACAATTGATAGGGGCTGGTTTGAATTCATCAGCTAGGCGAAGCTCAATGACTTAGGTAGCTCCTCGTGTATTATGACAGGGCGACTAAACAAAGGCCAAAGGTCTGAATGCAGCATCCTTCAAAAAGATGAGAGAAGGTGTGACGATGGCTTGAGAGAGGTGGAGTATAATAGCTGATGCTCATCCATTCTGTGGCACCCATTTAAGATACCATAGTGGCTAGAGTCGAAGTCTTCCGGTGCATATCTCACCAAGTCGTTCTGCTTTTTATCCCTATTCTTGTTCCTCTTGGATGTGCTTGACAGCGATCCACTCTTGGAAGGGAACGCATTGGCAAACAACCAAAATTCTTTTTTTTAAAATTTGCTATTAAAAGGCCAATATAACCTCATTCTATGTGTTTCTCGACTAGCCAATGTCATTATAATTATTTTCTTAAGTCTTGATGACGCTCTACGCTTAATGAACCAATGGGTTGCGCAGTAGTGAGGCACCTTGGTGACGTGAAAAGAAACCTGAGTCTTGTCACATATAAGTGTAGTAGTGGGTTGGGGGAGTAAGTATGGGAAGAAACCGGTATGCTATAGTCACTTTTCAGTTGACTTATCTCGAACTAATTTTTTAGTGTGATGTTTTTTTCTCAATGAGAAAATATGGTTGACCATACGCAAGTGGTCTTCTTGTAATTTGGGCATGAGAGTGTGGACTGAATAGTTACCCTGATTCAGATGTAGCCAGTCTGTAATTTACGCGTAGCTTTCCATTTTTTCTAAGTAGGCAACAATGATGGACTTCAAATGGTTACTAATGAATAATGAAATATCATGACAGTAGAGGTACATGTTCAGTGTAAGGATTTATCTATATTACAAGTTTTGCGCCAGAGCTATGGATATTTTTTTCAGGAAAAGGAGGATATTCAAAACTTTTCTGAGCGTGTCTCTATTTTTGGCGTCTGTATTGATGATTCAAAAGTTAAAGCTTGTGGATAACAGCAACAAGGATGACACGGAGGTGAAAAACTTGGGAGACACCGGCTGGTGTGAAACTGATTGTGATTTAAATAAAGGAAAAAGCATATTGAAAAGCAGTTTGGGAAACTATTCAGCGCCTGTTCTTGGTGATGATTCGGGTGCGCCGAGGGTGGCCGTATCTAACGCTACGATGGCTGCTTGGGATGTGCACGTTATGAACTGCAGTGAAGATTCAACTGTGAGAAAAAATGATTGGTTTCGACGTTTGGATTCAAGGTTCCACCAGTTTGTGTTACACAGACATTGTCGATATTTTCCAATGTTAATAAACCACCCAGACAAGTGCACGAATGGAGACGTACACTTGCTAATGGTGGTGAAGTCGGTTATAGAACAACATGATAGGCGAGAGGCCGTGCGTAATACTTGGGGTAGAGAACAGACAATTGATGGTAAGAGAATTAAAACGTTGTTTCTTCTAGGACGACCTGCAAATGGAAAAGACACGAAAAATCTTCAAAAGTTGATTGAGTATGAAGACATGATATATGGAGACATTCTACAATGGGATTTTATGGACACATTTTTTAACCTTACATTGAAAGAGGTGAATTTTCTTAAATGGTTTGATATTCACTGTTCCAGTGCCACGTTTATATTCAAAGGGGATGACGACGTTTTCGTGAACACCAAAAACTTGCTGGAACTTATTGGTTTCAAAACTGATGACCACAAAGTGCTCAACTTATTTGTTGGAGACACCATCTCTAAAGCTATCCCCATCAGGAATCGTCAAAGTAAATACTACATCCCCAAAGAGCTGTTTGACAAACCGTACCCTCCTTATGTTGGTGGTGGTGGGTTTTTAATGTCCTCACAATTAGCTCGGAGGCTGTTCGTGGTTTCAGAGGACTTGGAGCTCTATCCCATTGATGATGTGTTTTTGGGAATGTGCCTCCAGAAGCTGCACTTGGCTCCTGAGATGCATCCAGGTTTCCGGACATTTGGCATCATGAAACGCAGAGTGAGCCCCATGAACAGCGAACCGTGTTTTTTCAAAAACCTAATTGTAGTACATAAACTCAGTCCTCAGGACCTACTGAAGATGTGGAGTATAGTGGAAAATAAAGAGCTAGTTTGCGCCAAAAGGACTGCCACATAATCGTCTAACTAATGCTCAGCGGGAGTCAAATGTTATAATATTTGAATACTGGCTTAGTAGGGTACGCAGCTGTCTCTCAATTAGACAATGTGAAAACAATCATGGATAGACAAAGAAATGTTGAATGACTTATTAAGCTTTCACTTGTGTAATGTTTATATCGTAATGTGAATCAATCCCATGTCTTAAATTAACAGGACCCTCATTAGCCGTTGCCCATGCTGCAGTCACAAATTCGGACCAAACTGAAATCAAATCGAAATACAATACCTAAAAATACCAACACAATAGCAAAAATATTCATAATACAAAGTAATGCCTGTGTCTTCACATTTAAATCAGATTTTATTGTTAGCTTACTTAAGGTGGCAGAGTTTCATCAGAAATTTGTAGAGCCTGTACAATGATCTGATGTTCATGCCTCAGTTTTAACAATGGAAGTCGTTGTCGCTGCAGCCGCGAACGTTTTCTAGATGTAGCCCTTTTGATTTACCAAATTTTTCTGGTGTCATGTAGACACGTCTGTATTTAATACTAAATCAAAGCAGTAGTATACCACCCTGGACCCGCAATGTTATAGATTATTCCAACATTGAATACCAGGTGCGTTAAATTTAAGCAATTACAGAACAGATCAATTAAACGGCCCAGTGCGTAGTTGGGATATATCTTAACTGCTACCCCGAAAGATAGCCACCCAGCTACTGTTCTGTATTTGGGAACTATGAAAGACCTCTGTTCCCATGTCTTTCCTGGTGTTAATGTTCAGGTTGTGTTAGCATTTTCAACAAACACCTCTTACAAAGACCAACAGTGAAAAAAATTGTTGTACATGCTTTAAGTACATTAAAAGATTAACCACTTTTTCAGCTAATGTCAACATTTTACTCTGAAAATCTTTTTCCATGCTACAGTTAAGTGCTTTTTAGTTTTGAGAATAAGATGGCTTTAAATGCAATGAGTTGCAAGTTGCATGATTGTATTTAAAAAAAAGGTTTGCCATCAGATTCTAGAACTAAATTCTAGAACAAAATATTTATTGATATTTTGTCAACAATTTTCAGTTTCGATAGTTGTAACAAGCCAAATAAATGTGTTTGTTAACAGTACTGTGCATGAGTGCTGGGTAAGAGCTGTTGATTACATATTAGACACTGTACTTAGGGGTGTAATAAATTGCAAAAGTACCTTTAAAATGCATATTTCAAGCAAACCAGAGAAAGAGCAACATCTGCCCTATAGAGCACAACATTTTTGTAAATCAACAAATGTACACAACGACGACTACATATATTCACAATTGTGATTTCATGAATTTGAAAAAGCTAAAAGAGCCAAACATATTTCCATGTAAAGTACAATTACCAGAGTCCTATATTCAAGCCAAATAATATTAACAGCGCATAACTTCAATTTATAACACACTACATAACATCGCTGTAATAAATCACAAATCTCACATTCTCATTATCTTTATTTCATCAGTCCACATTGAAGAAAATATCAAAAAGCAGATGAAATACATCTAGGTGAACATATTTTATAAAAAAAATATTCTCTGCTACCTATACAAAATGTTTAGTAACATGAAAAAAACATCAACCATGTCAAGGGTACAATTTTCACTGTTTATTGAAAGTATCACAGTAAACTAAGTGCTTATGCTTTTTTAATTTAATTTGACTTCTCAATCTTAGATGTTTGGGAAAATGATGACTTCCATTTTATGTTCTTATAATATATTTCTAATATTCTACTTCTATGTTTAAAGTACCCAACAATTGCTTTTTTTGCATATCTGTGTTGTGTTAAGGGTCTCTAAAACTTAGCATAAACATAACCAACATTATTTTGAGACTATAGTGACAATCCATTTAAAAACAAGATAAATTGCATTGATAAACACAAAGCCCAAGATATTATGGCATGAAAATAAATGTAAGCATTCATGCATGAGTGGTTGTGGTATATGGCTAATATACCATGGCTAACTGACCTTAGGCACAATGCATCGCCCCAAATGCCTGAATACAGTGTATAGTTGTGTTATATTGGTGATAAAACCCAAGAAGCCTCATTTAAATCAATAAACCAGTTACAAATGAAATTCAAACAGCAGAAGGATATGTGATGTGATAGCTGTGGTATATGGTCTCAAGCTGCGAGAAAGTATTTTCCTACTGCCTAATTTTCTAAATGTTTGCATATTTTGGGGACTGACTGACATTTTCAACCAAAACCTAATACTAAATTAAAAAGGAATATGTTTATACCAATTTCCTTTATTTATTTAAGAAAGAAGTGCAACAATCAATGTGCTTGTGTAAAAAAGTAAATACTCCCTTAGACACAAAAACTATTAACACAAACTTCACCAGCAGTGACTGCAATCCAACACCTCCTGTTGGAGTTTTGTCCCACTTCTCCATGCAGAAATGCTTTGACACAGTGGCATTTGTTTTCAAGCATAAACTATTTGTTTTAGGTCCTGCCACAACATCTCAATCAGGTTGAGGTCTGAAGTCTGACTAAGACAATTCAAAACAATAAATGACTAGATCTTCAACCATAATGATGCAGACATACTTCTGAGTTTTAGATCAGTGTCTCGCGGCATGACCCCACTGCCCTTCAGGTTTAGCTCATGTACAGATGGCCTGAGATTCTTCGGTCATATTCTCTGATAAAAAGCAGAATTATTGGTTCAATGATGGCAAATAGCTTATCCTGATGCAGCAAATCCCTCCCAAACAATGTTACTCCAAACATACTTGACCGATATAAAAGGTTCTTAAGGATCATCCAGGTGTTTTTGGCAAAATTGAGACAATGTTGTTCTTACTGAGTAGTGGTCTCTGCCTTGCTACTCTGCCATGAAACCTATTTTCGCCCAGTGTCTTTCTGATGCAGGTGATGAACAATGACCTTGGCTCAGGCAACAGAGAACTCCATACCTCTGTAAATTGTTCCAGGGTTCTTTGCAACTTCCTGGATGATTATATGCCTTGCTCTTGGAGATTCTGGAAGGACATACATTTTTCTTTCAGACTCCTTCCTATATCATTACAATATCTGACTAAATTCACTTTGAAATAGTCCGATAAGTGTAAAGCTACACTTAGGCTATCTTTGGCTTAGTTAGATTGTTTTATTGAATACACAAATCATAATATACTAATAAAAATAATAATAATATTTATTGATTACTCAAATAAATTAGGAGTGTGCTATATATAAATAATTACTAATGTTCAAAAATATATCTTAAAGAAAGGGGACAAAAAAGCAATGTGCATGTGCGCACCCATCTTCGGTTTTTGAGTAATAAATACCTATATACTGTACATTAGAATACTAAGGATTATTATTACTATAATGTAATCACGTAGTACGGAGAATACTTTGACTTAAGGAAGATGTGACCTTGTCGATGCACCCTGAGTGTGAATGCAACCCTCGCTACACATGTCAACCTAGAGTTGTGACCGTAAACTGAAAATCTCCTTTCCCTCATTTCTTCTTCCACTCGTGCTCACACTGATGAAGGAAGGTATTTTATACTGCTGGGACGGTGTCCTGGTTTTCCTCATTCTTGGCTTTTCAACTATCTGGAATACTTAGGCAGGGACAGATGGGTGTCGATTCACCTTCTGGCTGGGTTGAGTTGGCTGGTGTGGGTTCTGTTTGCTCTGGGTGCCAATGCAGGGATCCTGCTCCCTTTGCATATGGCCCTGGCCCTGCCTCCAACTGACCATGCATGCCTTAGCTTAGACCCACAGCCTGGCATCCCTGTACTCAGGAGAGAAGAGAATAGCATGTTTCTTCCAATAAGAGTAAGTATAAAGTGTTTGTCTATACAGCAGCTTTAAGTGATTTCATGTCAATACAGCCCAAAAAGATTTTTGGTAACTCACTCTTCTGGTGAAAAGCAAGATCAATACAATCCTAAACTAAACGGTTTTCTATTCCAAGACTAAGGGGTGGGACGTTCTAATGAAGGCCTCTGACTGGAAACATGCAAAGACGTTCTATTATCTTTCCAGTGTCACCTTTTGGTTCACACCTTTACCTTTCAACTCTGGGTGTGAGGAAGTCTGCACTTCTACGAGGACTAGAAACCTTTGTCCAAAAAGGGCACCCCACCTGCAAACTAGCCTACTAGGCCTACTGTACTAAGATGGGTAATGGACACGGTAGTTGACATCTGTTGAAGATATGTTGAAGCTGTACATTTCTTTCCAATACTATAATCAACAATGAAACAATTATGATTTTTTTTAAATCTGCCATTCTGGCCTGAATGTGATATTCTATTTATATGTGCATGATCGATAAGTAGAGCCACAATCACACCCCTGTTAGCAATGCAATTCTGAGTGTGGAAGTGAGCAGCTTTGATTACATGGGGCAAAAATAGTCACATACAGGCATGTGAAAAATTAAGTACACTTTGAGTTACACTTTCATTTGAGAGTGCCAATTTTTATTTGATGTTCTATAAATAGTAGAAAAACTTACCATACGTTTTATGGTAAGGGTTAAAGTTAACCCCACACCCACACACCCACAGCAAAATGTTTAGTAAATTATGTAAACATTGTTCACCCTTTAAATATGGTCTAAAAAATATTGAGTGAACGTATTTCCCAGCGCACTGTATACAGGTAACCAGTAAGAAAATTAAGTTTTACAGCTGGCAGTGTGAGTGTGTGTGATAGAAGGGAAGAGGAAATCATTCAAAACCACCTAAACCTTTAGCTACAGGATGTATCCAGGCGAAATGCAGTCATATATGCATTTGCTAGAAATGGAAAAGATTCAAAACCAGTGACCTCTCATATCAACACATTCTGATAATTCACATGCAGTTATTGGTTTGGCCTTTTGAAGGCATTATTGACTCCTCCAGTTTTCATGAATTCAGAAAAATGATAACATGATTTACTGTGCTCTGATTCGGGGGTGGGGTCAGGGGGAGTATGAATGACTTACCTTGTGCCTGCTGGGCTCTCTGAGATACCACAGTCCTTCTTGAGTTGTGTTTACAGCCCTCTCTGGCCATGAGGTGAGCCTTCCAAGCCTGGAGGACAAAGAGCAAGTCAGTCTGCTGCTGCTCTGCCAGTCCCCTGACTCTCTCCCTCTTTCTCTCCCTCTCACACCGTGCATCCCTCCTCTGTGCAGCACTGTGGGCCGGTGTCAGACCCCTATAGGCTGAGTGAGCTTCAACACTGGGGCCTTTCATCTGGCACACCAGCCAAGGGCCTGAGCTGCAGAGGTTCAACTGCTACTGAAAGAGTTTTCCCTCGCCCAAGGTAAGAAAGAGAAGTGTGTGAGAGGTGAGAAAAAATGTATAGGTCAGCTCTGCTTGAGGGCTTCCTTAAAATTCACCTCTGTTTTAGGGACACTGTATATGTGTGAATAGTTCCTGGTCATTAAATGATGCATTTATCCCCTTTGCCTGACTGCAATACACAAACAGGTACACTTTTTATACTTAAATATAGTGTTTCCCAACATTATTTAAACTATGCTACGCTTCCATAAATGTACACAGCACTCCTACCCTTTCCCTATTAATGTATTAATTAGTTACAAATATCAGATTTTCCGCTACACACTTTCCTTTTATATTCAAGAGGGTTTAGTTGAACTATTTTTCATAGTTAAATGATATTTATTTTCTAAAGACCATTTTATATCAGCAGTCATAAACTGCTTATACTGACACCCAACCTAAAACTCCAAAGAGTAAGCTTCAATAAGAATGAATGCACATAATTCACATTGGTATATGGTCAATATACCACGGCTAAGTAATGTGTCCATAAACTCTGCCATGTGTCGTGCATGAGAACAGCTCTTAGTTGTGCAATATTTTCCAAACCACACAAACACCCAAAATGACATGCAATTATAAATTGGTTACCAATGCTTTGTCATAACCGATAACCGTGGTGTACAGTCTCATACTAATGCTAAACTAACAACAAATCACATCCCCTTCAGGCCTTATTGGTTGATTTTGGTATAATAATACTAACAAACATTCACTTTATTTATATGGGAGAATTTGGGGGAAAAAATTGTTGTCATCAAATTGCAATCTCTGAAAGAACTACTGTATCCTACAACAATTGCAAAAGAGTGGTCTATTTTATTTTTATTTTGTATTATTAAACTAAGGGCTCTGGTGCCTACATTCACTTTAAAATACATGAATGGTTTTGGTTCTCAAGCCTTACTTCAATTATACTGAGTGGTTATAATTGAATTAAAAAAATGAATGTACTGTAATGCAGTATAGGCATATTTCAGATTATATCTGTATTGACTAACAATGATTGGCCCCAGTTAAAAAGACCTAGGTCAAAGAAGAACAGTGGAGTGCAATATAGTCTCACCTCCTCCCCCAGCATGAAGTTGTTATGACACAAAGGACAGTGGTTGGAGCCATTGTCCAAGATAGGTGCTGGAAGCAAAAAGAAACATGAGTAACACTACCCATCACCAATCACACAAGAACTGACAGATGATGACAGAGCTAAAACATAGCGCGGCATTATGTACTCTGGAGAGGGATATGTAGTTTAGTGTCACTGTAGTTGACTTATATATTTAACATGTTCATTCATTCCTCTCCAAAATTACTTACACACAAGTAAATATCAAAAAATGTAAATGTTAAACAACCTCATTGTTATACATCAGCATGATCTTACACCCAAAAAAAGACTCTTTACATCAGGTACAAAACAAACAACATCCGAGGAGAGCGATTAGACAATACACAGGCAAACATAAAGAAAAGGACTCAGACATGGTACTGGACTAAGGGAAAGGGCAGGGGCTAGGGGTAGGCTTTTTTGAACAGATGAGGCTTGAGGCAGTGGATGAAGATGGTAACAGATTCAGTCACGGATTGATTGTGGAAGAGTTCAAAAGCCTTGGAGCAGCCCTTAAAAAGGCCTGTCTCCAATGCTTCGCAGCTTGGACCAGGGGATGATGAGGTGACCATCTGTAGCAGAGTGGAGTTACTAATATGGTTGATATTGGGGAATATGATCAGAGAGGTAGGGTGGTGTTAATGGAGGGCTTTATAGGTGAGCAGAATACATTTCTAAATGAATGCGCTGGAGGACGAGAAGCCAGTGGCATTCCTGGAGAATTAGGGTGATGTGCTTCTGGGACTTGGTGTGGGTGAGAAGTCTGGCTGCCGAGTTTTGGACCATTTGTATGAATAGATGAACAGTTGATGGTAGAAAGAAGAGAGTTGTAGTAGTCTAGGCAGGAGGAGATTAATGCATGTATTACGTTTTCAGCGATGTTATGGGAGAGGGAGGACTTTAGCTTTTATTGCAGAGGTGAAAAAATGAGGATTTGACTGTCTGTTTTGGGTTGTTCAAAGCAACGGTGTCATCAATGGTGAGAGTGAAGATGCCAGTTTTGGTGAGAGATTTGGTGCTAAGGTAAATTTGAGTGTCGTCTGCGTAGCAGTGGATGTCAAGTTTGAAGTGACGGAAGATTTGACCACGGAGGGGATATAGATGATGAAGAGCAAGAGGCCAAGAACAGAGCCCTGGGGGACTCCCTGTGTGACTGCTGCAAAATCCGAACTATGGTAATTGAGGAAGATGTAGTGGGTATGGTTAGTGAAGAATGTGTGCTAGATAGTAGAAGTTAGTACTTTAACAAGTCAACACAACAGGTAATGTTAGCTAGCATTAGCTACAAATGTAACTACCAGCACAATCACGCATATTATTGGTTTGATCAATAAGTTTGCTAGTACAGTTCTGACCTGGGAAAAAGATGTTTTGAACTGCATGTAGGTTCACCACTGTTGGTAATGTCTATGGCAACAAGTTACTTTTTTGACAGTTGCAACATGCAATTGTTTGTGTGTCATCAAAATGTTATGCATATTAATGATGATAAAGTTCACCGTGGCATCACCTGAACTGTCTGACCAGGCAGAAAATAAAAAAAAGTTTCCCCCTATAGTTATTGGGGTTCATATTTTGTTAGAGATGATACTTTACTAACATCTCATGTAAACATTACTACGATTGTATGTTGAGTTTACAATAACTAAGGGTTGACTTTCAACAGTTATTTTCTATATAAGAGCAGGTGTGCCCCTTTTTGTCAAATTAGGTAATTCCTGAACAGTGTTTTTTTCATGAAAAAAAATATACCAGCTCTTACTTGTCCCTTGAGACAGCTTACTAACAGTCTCTTCCATGTGAAACTACTGATCACCCATTGGTGTGGTGGAAAGGAAATGAGGCTTGCTTTCCACTCTTGGCCAACTTGCTTTAGAGTGCAGCAATACTGTTACCCCACCCTGCGGTCTATACAAGTCAGAAAAAAATTATACTTGTGCTCCTAGACAGAAATATTGATGTGAGAAACAGTTAAAAGATAGGTTGAAAGCATTGCCCTTTTCATTTGTTTAATCTGAATATCCTATTTGCAGCTGCGCTTATTTAACGAAGCAATAAAGAAATAAAAATAAAAGCCTATATTATAATTATAATTGCCTAAGTGTGCCTTCAAATGCTCTATATTTTTGCAAGTCAATAGGAACATTTCAGAAGACCTACCTGTTTTCACCCAAGCACCCAAGCACTCAGACACCTTATACAATAATGCCCTACCACTTAGACACTTGTTTAACAAAAGCAACCTATTATCAAGCCTTTAATTTGAATCAGGTGTGTGAGTACTAGGGGAAAAAAAACACCCAGCACACCTTGAACCAGGACCAGGATTTGGAAACGCTACCCATTCCTTCATGTGTCAAAAATAAATGCCCTATTGGTGCTGGGAGCCTAATTACATTATCCCAATTCAAGAACACAAATAAACATTAATATTAGTTCATTGGTTTAACTTTTAATGTTTACTTCAACTTTTAGAACCCTGTGTCCAAAAAAGTTGGGACGCATCGTAAAATGTTAATAACAACAGAATGCAAGGATTGGCAAACCATTTAAACCCAATATTCTATAGTACAAAAAGAACATATCAAATGCTGAAATTGGGAAATGTTATTGTGTCTTGAATAATAAAACAAGCAAACTAATTAGGCCTATTGGCAACAGATCAGTAACATTGTGTATGATTGGGTATTAAAAGATCATTCCAGGATGGGTCTGTCAGAAGCAAAGATGGGGCAGAGTTCAGCAATCTGACTTACGCAGGCAAATAGTGCAATAATTTAAGAATAACGTTTCACAACATAACATTTTTAAGAGTTCGGGAATCTAATCACCTATGGTATATAATATAATTACGATAATAATCCTGAGAAATATCTGTACACAAGGGACAAGGTCACAAACCAATTGTAGTGAACCTCGCACTGCATTAAAAACAGACACGATTCTGTAGTGGAAATCATTGCATGGGCTCAGGAACACTTCATTAAACCATTGTCTGTGTACATAGTATGTAGCTGCATCTACTAACGCAGCTATGAGGTAATGCTACCTCATAGCTGCAGCACATGGCATAGGTGACTTGCACATCAGTGAAGGCACCATTAATGCTGAACAATATATCCTGGTTTTGCGGCAACATATGCTGCCATGCTAATTTCAGCAAGATAATGCAGAAAAAACATTCTGCACCTATTACAAGTGTAACTCTGTAGTAAGAGTCAGTGTGCTACCTGCAGTCCAGACCTGTCCCCTAAAAAAAACATCAAAACCCCAAAATCTGACAAAAGTACTGTTGAGCAGCTGCAATCCAATATCCAGCAAGAATGGGAATACATTTCACTTTCAAAACTACAGCAATTGGTCTCCTTACTTCACAACCGCTTACAGAGGGTTATGAAAGAAAAGGTGATGCAACACAGTGGTAATCATGCCCCTGCCAAGTTTTCTGAAACGTGTTGCTGGCATCAAATTAAAAAAGGGCATGTATTTTTCCAAAACCAATAATTTCTCAATCAACCTTAATGTTGTTTTAGTACTATTTTCTATTAAATATAGGGATACATGATTTGCACATCAGTGCATTCTGTTTTTATTTGCATTTCATGCAGTGTCCCAACTTTTTTGGAAATGGAAGTAGTGATATTATTTGCAAGGGGGTACTTTTCCATGCTTTTTTCCTAAAGCTTTGTGCAAGTGAAGGCTATAAAGCATTAAGCTATGATGTCTAAACTCAACATTTTAAAATTCGATCTTGAAATGATTTGTTGTACGTCTCTTTTGTCATGACCTTACCATACCATACCATACCATAAAACTGGCCTAGATTATGTCAGTGAGAATGAAACCATTGACTTTATACAATTGCTCTGATATTATATTATCATCAGACCCCTTCACTTTCTCCACACTTTGTTGTATTGTAGATTGAATTTATTAATGACATTATTGTAGATTCATTCATTTTTTCCAATCTACACACAAGAAAGTTTTTTGTGTGCAAAGTTATTAAAACTGAGAAACTTAAATTGAATGTACATAAGTGTTCAAACCCTTTGTAAAAATGCCTTTGGCTTCAATCACAGCTTTGAGTCTTCTTGGGTATGCATATACTACAGTAGCTATGCACACCTGGATTTTTGCAGTATCTTCTTTGGGGATCCTCTCAAAATCTGTCAGATTGGATGGGAGCGTCAGTGAACTGCAATTTTCAAGTGTTCCCACAAATGTTTACCTGGGACACTCAAGGAAATTCAAATTTGTCCCAATGTAACTCATGCATTGCGTTGGACGTGTGCTTCAGGTCGTTGTTATGGTGAAATAGGAATCTTCGGCAAAATCCTGAGTACACAGGATCAGCTTTTTCTCTCAGTTTTGCTCTGTTCATACTTCCCTCAATCTTGTCCAGTCTCACAGTCCCTGTTGCTGAGAAGCATCCACACAACATGATGCTCCTGCCACCATGCTTAACCATAGGGATGGTATTAGCCAGGTAATGAGTAGTACCTTGTGTTCACCAGACAGTGCTTAGCATTCAGACCTAATAGTTTTTGGTCTCATTAAACCAGAGAATCATTTTCCATATACTTTCAGTGTCCTTTAAGTGCCTTTTTGCAAACCCTAGATGGCATTGCCTATGCCTTTTATTCAGGAGGGGTCTGAACACTTTGTGAACCCATAGTACCTAGGCCAAGAAGTTATCTGCAAACTGAATTACTGCTGCTAACTGATACTGATTTACATCAGTCCCGCTGTCAATATAAAGCCTAGAGAAAAAAAGGGGAGCATGTACTCTATATTAAAAACCTCAAACACTAGTCTCTGCAGCAAGATCCGCACAATGAGCTGTTGGCAAGGGTTAGCAGTCAGCAGGTTAAGCATTTACGTATATGAGGTTAAGGGTTAGCATACTATTCAGCATAGTTATTAACAAGGTTAGCATCAGCAGGTTTAGCATTTACATGTATGCAGATTAAGGGTTAGCATGTTAATGAGCATACATATTAACAGGGTTAGCAGTCAGCATGTTTTGATATTAACAAAGCTGGTGTAGATTGCCAGTGCTTGAAATTCAGATGAACATAAACAATTAAGTGCGTTTAGACTCACGGTTGCACGCAGGGCTTTGAGTGTGACGTGTGAGCGCATCTTTGGGCACGGCCTCTAGGCAGTGGGGGCACTGGCAGAATCCTGCTTTGTTCTCACACTCCTCCAATAGATGTTCTGTGAGGCTGGCTATCTCAACCACCTGAGAAAGACAATGTCAATCACATATTGAAACTTCAGTTCCTAAAATGAAACAGAGACACACAAAACTGCACCATGCTTCTCCTGGGTCCTTCCTCAGTTCACAGAATTTACTTGAAGTGGCCTTGACAGTTTTCTATTCTAATCTAGTTTGGAGCCCTTCTAGCCTTTGGGTACCTGTTTACACTGGTCACAGCGGTGCAGCATAGGACAGTGCTTCCAGTAGTGCAGGTCCAGGCCATCCTCAGTAAAGGACTCATCCTTATCACCGCAGAATATGCAAAGACTGAAACACACCAACAATACAATGGCTGAAAAGACACAGAATATACACAGGCTAAAACCAATTCTGAATAAATCCAGGCTGCAAAACCAATATGCCAAAGCCAAAACATATATACAGGCTGTAATATACAGCTCCGGAAAAACCACTGGACCACTGGACCTGTTTCGTTGCTTTCTAAAAAAGTTGATAAGGAAAGAGTTGAGTGAGGAACAGAAGCGTTCAATTTTCCGTGGTCTCTAAATTTTAACCCTTCTGTTCCTCACTCAAAACCTTTTTGACTCGAAAAAGTGGTCTCTTCGTTATATATGCTGCTTATTCTGTTTTGCATTAGTTGCTGAATTAGGCTATTTTAAAGGCATTTTAGTTAGCTTTAGAGCTAACTTTCTGTTTTTGCTGTGCATTCCCACTTACTTGTTTAAGTCATTGACAATTGAAGAATTGTCATCTCCTAGATCTACTGGGTTGTTCTGGGGCGTCTTTTTGACCCCTGCAAAGAAACAGGGACACATTTCTCACCTGTAACTAATTAAAGTGAAAGTGAACTCTAGTCCCTAAAAGAATGCCTTATAGAATGGCTAGTCCAGCATTCTACCGTAAGAACAAAAATATGCTCCACAATGGATTTTAACTTTGAAATGTATTATATGTAAAAACAGATAGGGTTCACACAGACCTGTTTTTACAGCTCTTTTAGCATCTTTCTCCTGTGCCTTGGCATTTCCCCTCTCCTTTTCAGCTTTGAAAATGTTCTTGTCCTTTGTCCAAGGAAACAGCAAGCATTTTTTGGAGATTATATACATACAGAAAAATTGGGGTAAAACGTCTGTCTTTGTCCCAATATGTAAACCAATGGTATAAAAGATTCATTGTCTTTTGGAAATTATAAATCAGTACCAAAAGGACTATTACGTGTGTTACATCAGTATAGAGATGACATAAATGCACTGGATTGAGGGTGGAGGAATCAGGGCGCAACAAGGAGAGATGACGGACATGCTGGCCTGTGAAAGAAAATTAGGTAATAGGCCTAGTACAGTTATGACAGCTCCACCTACACTGATCTCTCTCAAGGCAGCAAGCTGCTCCTGAAGACTCCGGATCTCCTTCTCCTTGTCCCCCTGCTGCTGCACACCACCCTTTTTTGACATCTGAAACTAAAATAAAAGAAGCATTGTGACACAATTTTAAGTACCATGGTATCATTCTCTCCCTCAAACAGTCATTACATAATGACACTGGGCTACTCTGCACTTTAATGAGGTAAGAAAACACACTCATGACTCATTCAAACACACAAGTGGGTAACGTCTTGCCTGGGACTCCACCGGCCGCCCGTCTATCCTGGCAAAGCCGTCAAAAATGTTCTTGTAGAGGACATTCTTGCGCGTGGCAACATCGTTGACTGGGAGGTAGCTGAGGACGGCGTCCTTGTGCAGACGGTACATGGCTAGGACAATGCGAACCGCCGTCTCCCTCACCTCTGATGCGCTGTGCTGCAGTGCACCTGTACAGAACTGGCACAGCAGTGTTTGAACTATAAAAGACCTTTAAAGAGCTGAAGCGGAACAGAAAGGCTGAGATTTAGGGTAAAGTAATTGTGGACGTGGCCACGAGCTGTGGAAGCGCCACAGACATTATGGCTTACAAATCAAGTCACTCCGGATCTGACAAGGTAAACCAATGTTGTGTCTGTCCTGTACTGTACATCATTTGTAGATTTGATTAGAAATTCAAATACACAAGTTAATGTAGTTAATGTGTTATGCATCACATTAGTTTGAGTATAGTTTAGGTTCAGTTCAGCTGCTGGGAGAAAGAGTGGAGTATGCCTTCCTGTCAGGAGAAGGGGGCAGCAGAAGTTTACTACTCCCTAATAAAATCAAATGGGCTGGAGACAGACAGACACTATTCTCTGTTGTCTCTCGCTGCTTCTTATTTTAATTACAGGAAATTCAATCACCTCTTTGCTCCAGCTCCTGGCCCATCTCCCAGGTAACAAGAGGGGAAAAGGAGAAATGTATCAGTCCCTGGCCAAGGGGGGCTCACCCGGCTGATCCTGCCATGAACAGTCCCCCTGCTCAAGCAGTGTTCGGATAATAGTGATGGAAAAGTCAACTTCTTTTACTGGCTCTGGACTTTCCAAATTGTTTCATGAAAAATATACTTTGCCTGATAATATTCATTGTGTCCATAATGCCCAGAGCATACAGGAAACCATTACAGGCAAACCATACAATAAAAATGCATAACAGTAACAATTCTTCATACAAGCCTTGTTCAAATCTTATTCAGCATAGAAAAGGTAGGTACATTTATCACTGACTGGTTGGTAATAGGCTACTACTATAAATATTTTGTATTTTGTGCCAGACACAAATTCCTTGCAGATATTATTATAGAATTCCAATGTTATGCTCTCAAAGCAAAGCAAGAATAACAGATTTTTTGTTTAGTCCAACAGTGCTACTGTATCAAGTAACAGTAGAGCAACTTTTTTGGGCCATGATTATTATTTGTTTAATTGGCAAAAGCATAACAATTTGACTCACACATCACAATTAAATGGCCTGTAATTAATCTATAAATATGTTGCATATACAGTAGTTTTAAATAAATGATTTTACGCAAAAATTATAGCACGAAGACTGTAAAAGGCTTTTGGGGTGATCATGCTTTAACAGAAATCAGTTTGTATCAGACAGTAAATTCACAAGTACGGGCCTACATACATTTTCTGCCACAACATTCTCTTGTATTGATTACATGTAAATTATTTGCATTAACCTGGTTTATAGGGTAGGCATTCACACGGGATGCCTAGGCTAATTTTTTATTTTTACTTGGCTAATGAAGTGTTTTAAGCTATCCATTATTTTGTTTTGAAGACAAAATGTAATGAGTATGAATTGGAAAAAATGTTGCATAGTAGTTGAATAATTTACAATATCATGCTTAGGCTGCGGCTAGTTGTTGCAGTGACATACATGGTACTTTACAGCTGTAAAGAGAAAACATCAACCAAACCTTAACTTATGTAAGTCACTTTTCAACTGACAGGGCAAAGGGTATCGAAATACAAATGTGAATTTGCATTTCATCCCAAGATCTCAAAGGTTTTACAAATTAGTAACCCAAGACTCCTGAAGGACTTTCAACAAACACACATAGTTTTTAACTAAAAACCATTTCAGTCTCAGCTAGGGAAAAGACAACATAGGAAAAATACATCCAAAAGGTCTCAGCAAATAATGAAAGGACCAGACACAAAGGAGTTGGATGCCTGTGCTAGCAGTTAGCAAGCATGCACAAACATGCCAACACAGGCCACCGGTAATACCATCTGTTGCTCTTCAACATCAGAGTCAGTGGAGAACCTATTCCTTTTCTCCCAACTACCATAAAGTCAGCGGTGTAGCAGGAGCCCGTCAAAAGATGTCTGCCGTAGACAATCACTCTGTCCACTTGTGTCAACACTCGGATAGTTGACACATAGATACTAGGTCACTGCTGCAAGTGAAGAGCAGCGAGTCAAGAAAAGACAAAATATACACCATTGAAGAAGGCAACCCCAGGGCTTTGTCAATCGCTTTCTTCGGGAAACAAGTTTCAATAGGGCACTGAAAAAAGTGATTTTCAGTGGGAGAGAAGACTCAAGCTAGTTAAACTTTGCCACACTGGTTCACCATCCTGGTTGTTTGTATCTTAAGTACATCCCTGCACTGAAGTAGAGCGAATGGGACAATGCAAAGACCTGGCTCCTGCATTCCCACACTACATAGATACACCTCCAAGAATATATCTTGCCAGAGGACACCTCCATAGGAGAAAATGCTTCACTTTCCAGATTTGTAGATTTTTTATTCACAGAACTCTCTGCAGCCTTGCAAATGTTCATCAAAAATGTCTACCGCCAGTAGCAACAACTACAAATGTATCTCTTCATTTGGGAGTTGTTTTTTCCCATGGTTTTAGATGAATTCATTGTACATGCATGTTACCAATTGTTTTACATCCCATTTAAAACGTGAGCAAGCCACCCATAAAAACACAAATTATTAAACTCCTATCAACAGCTTAAAAATTGTGTAGTTATGAATCTGAATTCTGAAAACTGGAGATGGGGAAAACACTGATTTAAAAAACACTTGTACTAACATTACCTGCACTCCAGATTGCCAAATCAGCATACTACAACACAACCTTCAGTCAATATTGTCATGACAAAGAATATTACATTTACAATACTTCAAGTATACAGGGTGCTGTAAGATTAATTCAATATTGCCATTATGCTGGAAATGTTTGCATTACACTGCGAACCTGGCTAGCTTGACAACCTGTGATATCACAAGCACTAGAGGAGCACTGATTCCAGCTAGAAACATGATCCTTACTATCAAACATGGTACATTTTACAACTATCTAATTTATTAACATGCTTGACTTTAGTACTGCTGTGTAAATGTGTTCTAGCTACCTTCAATATAAGTCTTTTTTAGCTGGTGTATAGCTTGATGAGGAAAATAACTCACATGACCATAAGGCTGTAATGAAACAAAGTGTTGAAAAAGTGAAGGGGACTGAATATTTGCATGGGACATGTATGTGCCTGTGTGTAGCTAACGCCAGTAAGAACGAGCCAAGAAAGCCTAACTTAAGAACTTGTGGCAGAAAGACAATCAGAATTGTTCTCTGTAACAAAAACAAGATATGAGTAAAAAGGTCACAAGAAAAACTACCTGTAAACTCCTTTACAAAAAGTACAAAAACATTTTCTTAGTTATTTGTTTTCCTATTTTAATTTATTTTATTCTTTATAAAACCTACATTTGCACATCTTTACCAAAAATGTCAATAATTTTTAAATATACACTCACGCACACACCAAAAAGGATTGCTCAGACAGACTGTGTCGCATGGCCGGTACTTCTGTTACTGATAATGTGGCATGTCACAAAGCACATATTGTCTCAGAATTGTTGCAAGACTATAATTGAGTTCAGTCACTGGAGGACTCATCGTACCTAGATCTAAACCCAACAGTGCATATTAGGGATGAGATGGTGAACAGGTTCAATGCCCGTGAGAATCAGAAGCAATTGGGCAGGTTTGCTGTCAATTGAAAATTGTTTTGTATTTAAAAAAGATCTCTGCTTCGGGGAAAAAACATTTTCGGGGATGAAGCCAGTGTGATCCAGGTGGGCTTGTTTTGCCCACAAAAAGTCAGCATCTTCTTTAACTTATTTAAGGCAGTCACGATTCACTGAGGAACTTGAATCATTTGATTCCAAAAAAAGGACCTAATAGAATTGACTACCTCAAGGCTTGTTCATTATGGCAGTGAAACCAGAGAACGTTGAGGATGGCCCTGGTGGTCACAGGGAAAATTCTGGAAATAAAATTTTTAAAATGTCTCCCACCAAAACTGCTTTCATTTTACCGCAGCATGTCATCAATGAAGGTTTGATATACGCAAAGAGCAAATTCAAAAATTATAGTCATTACAACAACAGCCTCCCTATTATAGTGACATTAAGCTCACCCCCTCCCCCAAAAAACGAACAAACACAGGAAATGTTTAAGAAGACATACATTTCAGTTTGTAATGTTGACAACTGTGTGTCTCAATTACCAATATTAAATAAATTAGATCCTGTGAGAAGACATTAAATAATGAATAGTGATGCTGCTGAAAAAGAAACACCCGTTTTGGTAGCATTTCATGGGACAAATTATGCACTTGCAGTCCTTCACTTAGCATATTTGGTAGGCGGCTTCAAATAGTCATTTCTGTGTCTAATGACTGATGTTTAATTGTCTGAACCTTCCTTGCCAAACAATTATATTTCTTGCTGGAGACTTGCTTTCTAGCTGCCCTTTATGGAATAGAAACTGCAGTCTGGTGTCTAATCTACTCTGCCATCTACTCCGTTAAATTCACATGAAACAGGACTGCACCCAAAAATGTAAATTCTATGTCTCTTTACTCATTCAATGATTCTTCATTATTTATTATAGACATGCATACCTATGTACTTAATTTCTATTCTAGTAGGCTGTCTTTGGAATGCTTATAGTTGCTCCTTACAGTTGCAAATGCATAGACAAAAGGGTTGCTTTTAATTGCCTAGCTTGTGTGATCCTTGAGATAACACCCCTGTATCATAGGAAGAGCCCCAGGGATTGATATAAAATTCAAGTAGTGGGGTCTTCTCTACAGGACGGGTGTTTTCCTCAGATCAGTTGACCAACCCGTACTACTTGAATTTTAGGACAAAACAAAAGTGAGGGCTTGAAGAAACGTGCATTTTTCCACACTCCTGTCCGCATTGACAATCTCCGGAGAACTTCCTATCCTTGATACTTGTACTGTAATTGTAATACTCTTTATGTATTAAATTACTTTGTTACATTAATTCATTGACTATTTGGAATGAATTTAAAACGGGTCCAAATCCAGTTCCACCAAAATACACAAGTCAAGATAAGTGGAAGGCTGCAGTATGGCCTTCCCCTAGACTGTGCGGACTGACATTATCATTCATTGCTTCTCTGAAATCTGATACAGGAATAGGAATTTCTTATCTAGGCTCAGAAACATATTACAGCAAGTGATACTAGTGTTCTGC
Source organism: Esox niger (assembly GCA_016801105.1). Taxonomy (NCBI): domain Eukaryota; kingdom Metazoa; phylum Chordata; class Actinopteri; order Esociformes; family Esocidae; genus Esox; species Esox niger. Next base: position 25,719 of record JACXGJ010004469.1, read on the forward strand.
TGAGTCTGGTGCAGTAGCAGTGACTCTCGAAAACACATGGGCGCAGCAACTTCCAATTCTGTCCGGTGTGACTCAGTTGGCAGAGCATGACGCGTGAGATACCACGGAAGATGTAAGTCGATGCTTTTCCAAAGAAATCTAAACGAAAACAAGACTGCTTTAGGTGTTTACCGTCATTATGTTGTCCAGAGTGAAACCTGAGTTTTCTGTACCCACTTCACCCAGCAGCTTCTCCAGTAGCTCAGCCCTGCTCAGGGCCAGCCGCATAGGGATGTTGGACTTCATGGGCTTCACCAGCTCTCCAGGGACAACCTGCAAGGCCCGCACCTCTTTGAACAGCGCCATGTCCTGTAAAGGAGACGATGCAGGCCTATTCAAATGAGGAATTATGATGTATAAACAGGGAAAGGCTATAGAAAACAACAAATAAGGATATTGCTTTCTTCAACAAAGCTGGGTGCTGCGAGTGTTCGAATTTAAAAACACACCTTGTTTTGGTTTCTGAGTAGAACCGATAACGGACTAAGGATTACAATTACTTGGGATGCATACGGCTCTGGCTTGTGGGTAGCCCATGATCGAGTGTGACCTTAATCGTTGCAGCCAGATCGAATCCCGACAAAATTCTATTACATTTTATATGTGCACAAAACATCAAATTTGTCAAAACTCAAACTTTAGAATTCCAAACTAATAATGAAATCCAAAACTGCCACCCTGTAAATATATATATTTTTTTGTTTCCATCAGATGCATAATATGCATTGTGATATGCATTGTACATGTAGCAGTATGCAAAGGTAGGTTTGCGTTGTGGGACTTGCCTCCCTTGCGTTTGGTGCAATACATTTGTTCAATGTTAAGCAAAACTCGGCGTCTTGCTTAACATTGCGGCGGTACAATTGGACATTCATAAAATACTACAGTGAGTTGTAGTTGAAAAGCAGTTTCACATATGAGCTTTAGAGATAGATTTGAATGTGTAACAAGTAATATTTGAACATATGTTAACAAATAATAACAAAGAATCCAACTATCAAACTAGCTAAGAAACTACCAATTCAGTATATATCAAAATTCTACAGTCCTTTATGTAAAAGCTAAAATCCAAATCGTGTCAGACATTTTTTCACCTTTAATAACACCTTGTAAATGATTGTGAAGAACAAATAAAAATAAAACAAATAATTGATTTGGATAAAAACCCTAAACTGTTTGTAAGTCTGTTTAGATAGCAGTCAATCAACCGAGGACATCTGGATTTAGCCATTTTAGCCCACTTCAGCAGAGGAGCGCAGGCCCAGTAAAATTGTGAGCAGGTTGCCTGCGCACAGCCTTCTTTAAATCAGTACACATTTCAATAGGCTATAGATCCAGCCTCTAACTGGATCATTCCAGAAGACCGAAGACTCCAAAAAAATCCCAAACTCTCCAAATATTGTAAGATAATCTTCTTACTTGGTCTCCATTATTTTCTATACAGACCAATGCTGTTTTACCCTGCAGGCTAAAGAGAGCTCAAATCAGGCTAAATGACCACCTCAATTTAGGTCTCAGTCAGATCACCAACCATTTCCAAAAGTAAAGATTTGGTCAAGTGAACAGGAATGTTGTTGCCTTAAAATGTAATTTCAACATTACCATCAATGAGGACAAAATGTATGAACTACAAAAGCACATTCTCACAGGTGCAGAGGGGTTCAATTGAAAGCTGGATGAATGCATTGCCCTCTATCTAAACCCACCTGGATGAAAGCTGTAGCCATGGCCCGTAGTCTAGCTCCTGGGTCCCCCGTCCTGGAGAGCAGGTTGGGCCATGTCTGCTCCACACAATGGGCCAACTCAGCTTTGCCCAGAGCCTGGCCAGGGATCAGCTGGGTCAATAGCATATGCAGCAGCTTAAGAGATGCCTGGAACACCTACAGTACAAGACAGGACAGAAATGTGTGCAGCCTGTTTAGTCTGCATGAAAGATCAAGCTGATAAACAACAATGTCATTTTCTCATAGCTTTTGGTCATCATCTTTACTAAATGTGCCAATATTATTAGGAAGGCATGGTACAGTATATTCCAATTAAGATTTTAAATGATGGATGGAGTTAAAGTGCAGATGGTGAAGCTCTAATTAGAGGGCATTTTCATCCATACCAGATTTCATATTACAGTACTTTCACAACATTTTACAGCACATTATTCAGTAGTAAACATTCAATTCAGCCAATTTTGGCTTTACAGTAGGAATGGAGAACGTTCGGACTGGCCTATGTACAGAGGGTGCATTCAAACAGTTTGTAGTTACATGCGTAGTAATCAGGAAGTCAGATGTCAAGCAATACGATACACTGTATGGTTGATAAACCATCAGGGACAAGCTGGAATCAATTTATAATGTAATACCACAGAATAAATATTTATTTTAATCCAAACAAACATTGTGTGGATTATTGCAGCATACTTTCTCATGGCAATGAAACTGGTTAAAAGCCCAGCGTTGTCACCAATCCGCTCTAATATTTGTTTAGGAAAAGCCCTAGCAGCAAGCAGTGAGAATTTGATCAGGACAGAGGCTGCATTATTAGACAGGCGGTCGGTGGGCAGCTCTACCTGTGACTAGCTGCAGTGTATTGCCCTATGGAGCATAAACAATCAACGATAAATGGCCAAAAGATGGAATTTGTCTTGAGTTGCTTTATTACTTTTCACAGCTAAAAGCATTTCAATACATAGGAACTCAGATTGTAAAAATGTTTACAGAGTCCACCATTCATCTAGTTCTTACCATGACCCACCACTGAGTTTACCATCCAGCCGTTTTTAGCTGACAGCAACAAATGACAACATGATTTGTTGCCTGCCTTGAAAACAAGGACAAGGCCTTTCATTGACTAAATCATTCACCATTGCTCTGACAATACAGACTTTCAAGGGAAAATCCTGTAAATGCTCTGTGGGAGGGTAGGGGGAGGACTATGTTGTCCTTCCCCTATGAATGTTGATTAATGCCATACATTTTGTGAAGAAAGCAGGTATAATCAGGCAGAACCCTAGGCCTAGTATTTGATTCATACAGCTACGATCTTAAAAGAAGTCAACAAAATAGAGTTGGTACACCCACACAGGAAGACAGAAGTCCCACAGTGCCCTGGCTGCTGGGTGGATCATGCGAACATTTAGCGTCTACATTATTCAACTGTATGTATTTAACTGCAAACTGGGCCAAGTGTGATTCCTAAAGTAGATTCTCCACTTTTCCTCCATTTCCTCCAGTTTACTTATTCCATAGCATCGGGTTTGTGAAAGCTGCATTTTTCCACAAGAGCATCTGGATAAGAAAAGTGTAACTAAATAATCTATAAAATCCAGATTGTTCAAGCTACCAAGTCACATGATGACACAGTTGAATAGTGAGATTCTCAGGAATAAGTGTTGTTCGCAGTCCAATTCTGCAACGGTTAATTACTGTTGTAAGAGGTCAAGAATGGCCTGTTTTTATTTCAGTCCATTATCTTAAATCCATATACACATATTTAATACATTTCAAAATATAAATTCAATATTGTCAAAAATGAATTACATACAACATTGAATTAAAGGCCTATTTCAATTAAATATATGTATTTATGTAATGATCAATCATTTCAAGAGCTCTGCATGAAAATGGCCTGTATTGGTTGGTGGCGAGAACCAAGATGGTATTCAAATAGCACCATCTGAAAGCATAACAATATCTGCAATGTGGGAAACGGAGGTCATGACCGGGCGACATGTTTTTGCATATGTGGCACAAACCAAACACTACCCATTCTTCAACACACATCGTCCCTGCATTGATGTATGGTGGATGCAGCATCATGCTGTGGGAATGCTTCTCCCAAGCAGGGGCTTGGCATATTGTTAAAATTAAAGGAAGAAAATACAATACAATTAGCAAAATAAAGGAAATTCAGCAAGACAACCTGCTTAAGTTTCCTTACAAAACTGAAGCTTTTGAGAAAATTCACCTTTCAGCAGGACAATGATCCAAATGCAAGGCCAAAAACAACATTGGGTTTAGTCCTGTACTGAGCTCAATCCCATTGAGAATCTGTGACACTATTTAAAAATTGCAGTCCTTCTGTGTTGTCCAACCAGCACAAACAACCTGGAGTAAATATGTCAATAACGATTGGAAAAAATTATTCCAACACTGTGTGCAAAGCTGGTATACAGTTGTCAAGACTTAAAGCAGTGAAAGGCGTCTGTACCAAATATCAAAATGTTGAATACTTATGCTACCAAAATATTTTATTTGAATGTATTTTTATTCCTCAACATAAAACCAGTGCCACCATATAATAATTATTTGGGCTGTCAGTGTTTATTAAAATTTCAATGTACCGATTGTTATTCAGTAACATGAGAGAATTGGTCCCGTGTTAAAACACTTTTGACAGGCACTGTGTGTAATTTTAAATAAAATTACTAGATTATCCACTGCATGATTATTTGACAAAAATAAACTATTTTTCAAAACAATCGAAGGGCTTAGAGTAATCTAACTAGTCATCAAAAAGTGGCTAGATTAAATCCCAGAGCCTGAAAGATAAAAAGTTGGTTGCCTGTCGTTGCGCAACAGTTACCCAATTCGTTCCCTGGGCACTTAATGAACCAGTTCCCTGCTTCAGTTGAGGTTTTGGGTTAACAGTTTAATTGGAATTTGTTTTTAATGAACAACTACATTTTAAAAACCTTGACTGATTTTCATACATTCTCCAAGTCGGTTAGGTTACTCGAATACCTTGATAACTGCTTCAAGTAGCAAGTTTGGGTCACTAAGTGAACAGGATGTTGAACCTACAGAAAACTGACTGGCTACTGAGTGTATGAGGAATACTTTGGCTTTTGGAACTCACAGATGATACTTTATCCTGAAGGGCCTTCTTGACCAGAAACACTGCTGCTCTCATCATGTTCCTCAGTTCCGCTTTGGACGTCCCACCTGATTGTTCAGTCAGCTTCTTGTAGACAGCCAGCAGGGCATCTTCCCGGTAGGACCAGGTTTTTGAATAGGCTCCAGCCACCTGGCATGGGTGGAGAATTTTGACAGCAAGTCAGTTGGTTACTCTTTGGGCATTGATGACACCAAATCAGTTTCTTTCTGGGTATTCAGTGTCTGTATTTGTGTTGTAAATGAGTACATGCTTGTGCGTATTCATCTCACCAGTCTATCTCCATACACTTCAATGGGAAAACTGGCCTCTCTCTTGGCCCTCTCTGTGAGGGGCTCAGGCACCCCGGTCACACTGGTGCTACAGTGGGTGGTGGCCATGGGAAAGGAGGGAAGAGTGGACTCCTTTGGATGGCTCGTCGCCCCCTTACGCTGCTGGGCAGGTAGGGGTCTCTCATCATAAGGCAGGGAGGTGACCTGTGCATTTTATACGGGACATCAATGGCAAATCAATTTAAAGCACTGAGTCAATTTTTATTCCAGCAATTAATTATTTTTAAATTATTTAATTACTATGGCATTAATACATAGTCTTTTTTGAGGTAACAAAAGTATTAATGCAATAGTCTAAGCCATGTCTAGTCTAGATTTTAGACTTGATTCAGAGCCAAAATAGTGTGTGCTAAAATAAAGTATTTTGTATATTAAGTAGGGAAACAAAGCACTGGTGAGCTCAATGGCACACAACCTGATACTGAGGTTGGTTTTAGTAGTTGACACTTTGACAATGGTCCAGATCGGGAACACTGCAGAGTTATACTACCTCATCTGTGAAACAGGATGGAGGTAATGCCTTGGCTTGGGAATGTAGACATAACCAGCAGGTCCCTGTCTGAGTAAATGTCTTGCTCCCTGTCTCTTATATAGGCAGGTGCGCTGATTAAGATCTGAGAGGATGTCTGAACATGTGGTAGGTCTCGAACAAATGCATGCGAGTCGTTCACCAGGGAAGATACCAAGACCGGTTCTCAGCAAGGTATTTCAACTGTGTACGGCCATCTCTGTATTATTTATAGATTTGTTTATTTTTTGTTCCCAGTTGAATGCAGTAGATATTGCTCTCTTTGTGGATTAGTCCAAGCACATTAGTTCACTCACACAAATAAAAACTATTGTGATGTGTAACATGGTTCAGTGTGGAAATAAAGGATATTGCTTGTGTTTGGACTCACGTCTATCCTGGGCACTGCTAGGTGGGCGCGTGGCGTTGGGGCAAGAGAGCATGGAAGTGGGTTGACAGGTTTAGGGGAGATGGGCTCCAAAGTCTCAGTTGTTGTGTGTTCCTGTTTCCTACCCCTCCTTGTTTTTGTGACCACCATTTTGTTGTGCCGCAGTGGGGACGGCACCTTAGAAAAATCCTCGGACGATAGTGGTGTCAGTGACGAAGACGTCATTCTCGTCATCTAAAGTCAAAAGGACAAGAGCAGAGGAAGGGGCGTTCCAAGTCAATTAACTTCGCCGTACTGGTGGTGTCTGGGATTACAAAACGACTCTTAATGAAAGACAATGCGAATTGGGATGTGAAGATATGGAATGCTAAATGAATCACAAAGCTCAAACTACCCTAGCTTTGAAAACTAAAAAAAACTAAAATTTGGGACTGATGATGTTTGAAACCATGTAACATTTGTTCACACGATACATATTCTAAAGGAGTCAGCCATCTGTAATGAAAGGAGTACAGTGTACTGGTAGTAAGTAAATTAGGCTTTTTAACCCAACCAAGGAGTAACTAGAGCACGCAGCTCTATTCAACGTCCCCCTTACCAACCCAGGAGGATGCTGAGCCAATTATCACTGTAATAACTACAATAAGAGACAGTTCCTTCTACTGCTGCATCATTCGGGAAGCCTCAAGGACTACTGCCACAGGGAACAGCATTTATTATGGTCGAATCTAATCAATATGGTTCTGTGAAGGCATGTCTTTTGATTTTATTGACATCAATTTGACCTAAGAAGCCATATTGAGCCACTTACCGTGCCCGTGTCCAGCAGGTTGTGGACCTCCAGTTGATGGTATACTGCCATTCTGTACTCCTCCATCTGATACTTCTTCTTCTTGGCCATGTCGTAATCCTCTTTCTCAATGGCACATTGTTTCTCTACATCATATCGACCCAATCGCTCCCCTACCTAGCTCAGTCAGAGAGGATGGAGGAAAAAATTTGGGTCTGAAATTATTCACTATATGATTATTTTCATTTTCAGAATTATTTTCATGTACATGAATGGAAAAAAAGAATACCGGTGATGTTAGAAAAAAAGTAGGCAAAATGACTGCATAAGATTCATGGTGAGAAAATTCTCATAAAATTATACTGCAAAATAGGGAATTATCATGTGCACAGAGAACAAAATGGCAGCGACTTAACTTATGGGTCCAAAGGCTCAAAAATAGTGCACTACAGAGAGAATAGGATACTATTTGGGACCTAGACCATACTGCAAACAGAAATGTGTCATTAAGTCAGACTGTGTCGGTGTCATAGTCCCCTGAATGTCTTTAGAACTAGGGCAGAATATTACTGGGAATTTCCATAGAACTAAACATACTAGTCATGCCAGGTAACACACATATTCCCATTATATAATACATTAGCTACTAATGTGACAGTTAGTTGTAGACATTTAAAGTAGACGACAAAGTGATGAAGTCCCTTATCTTACTCCTGTTTCAGTGTAAGATATTCCACCAAGGTGCTATGGAAGAAGTGTTTCAGTTTAACCACCTTAGCAACAGTGGTGTAAAACCTAATTTGTCAGGCTAACAAAAGGACCTAACCGGTCTTTGGTTACTGTATGTCATATTGTTTGTCGAAACAAAGACAAAAGACTCACTACACACCACGGCCTTAACTGCAGCTGCTGTACTTATTAATTATTCATGGTCGGTATGACAACTGCGAACATACAGTATACCAGGCTGTGTAAAAGTCAATGCTCTTCTTGCTTGCCATTTCATTCCCCAATTCCAAAACCACCCCTAGTCCCTACCACTTCATGTATGTAGATGGGGGGGTACAGTATAATCAATATAGCAACAATTTCCATCAAATTACTTTAATCTACCTGCAGCAGACAATTTCATACAGTATCTACACATGTGGCAATAAGGCAACAAGATAATAGATCATATTCCTCTTTGACTGAGAAATGTCCTAATACCTTCTGGAGGTCAGCGATAGCCTGCTTGAGTGTTTTGGCGAGATCGAATCTCTCCTGGCGGACCATTTCCTGCTTCTTGTCATCCAGCAGGCGAATAATGTGAGCTACCTCAGGGTCCTGGTACATGTCAAAAGCCAGATCATCCAGAGGAGAGATGGAATCACACTTACTGAAAGAGACAATTGGATAGAGAGTTTTTAATGCATACAACATAGATAAGTTCACACTTGTAGATGACAACGTATCTGTTTTCTGTGTGTCATAAGTTCAATATGCTACACATGTTGGATCGCAACAAAACTTTTAACTAGCCTCTGTATTGTTAGTAAAATACAGTACATCTGCGGGATTTTTCAATTCAAAACGGTTTCAATTCAAATATCAGCTGTGTATTTATGTAGCCTGGATTCTTGAGTTATACTTTACTTATTGTAACCTTGACCAAATCTCACTTGGACCACAAAAAAGGTTAGACACTTTGTGGGGGATTTTTCTATAAAATGCATATATAACTTTACACTTGTGAAAATATTACTGTGCAATGTATAATCATGTCGTTTTATTTTTAAAGTCTATTAGATTCACAAAGTCCTGAGTTAAAGTACATTTCTTTTTAGTAAAGAGTGGTTGATTTTCCACGACAACTTCACTGGACATGTGAACGTCCAGGCAAATGGATTTTTGTCACACGGCACTACACAGGACAATGAGCATTAATCCTTTACCCAATGGATGTTCCATCCAAGGCTTTCTCGTGCAGACTGTTGTTGAGGTAGTGCTCAATCAGCTGCTCTCTGCAAGGCTGGAGAAAACCAGTACAAACAAATCACATGCAGCTGATTCAGACAGAGAACCACTGTGACATTGCACCAAAGCTTTTTCAGTTAAACTTTTGAAAATATCTATTTCCGATGACTTTTAATGGATACATTCTCTGCCGCCTCCTGGGCCACTGGTGAATATGAGTCAAACTGAAATGGATCAAATGCACCGAATAACAGGGTCGTTCTGAACAAAGTCATTCTTGTGACACGGCACACGGCATCGACGCAGTAAGAACAAAAAAACACGTATTGAATGCGGAGCCATTGTCAGTGCGACCTTTCTTTACGCCGCACAGGAAGCAAAAGAATGAACATTAACTCGGACTTGATAAGAGGACTGCCCTGCTATTCATGCCCTTGTCCATCCCTCCCAGTATGACCCACTCAGTGCAGTGCGTGTCTACACATCAATGATACGACCAGACCTCATACTCACACCCCTCCTGGGGACCCACATCTCACTACTGCTTTGGAGCACAGAACCATCTCACGTGAATCAAGCAGTCAGGGGCTTGATAATTATTAGGCAAGTTTATTCAGGTTTGCCAGCTCCGAAACAAGATCTAAGACATGGAACGGCAGGTGGCCCCAAGGAGAGATTTGAGAACCACTACAGGCTTCATCTGTACAATTCCAACACACATGGAGGAGTGGGAACACTGAACCTCTGAGAGATAACCAGGCCAGCTAACACAATGGCCACACTGCAGGTGCTTAAAAGTGGGATTAGAGAGCAACAATGTGAAGCTTGTTCCATGGATTCTACCTCTCTGTGTGTAGGAGAGGTAAGGCTGGGCCACTAGATGTGCAGGAAAGATGTCCTCAGACACTGATCTCTGATCAGTTTAGCATTTTCCACAATTATTTTGATGGTTAGGATTGTGGGTGGGGGAGCTGATCTCAGATCTGCAGCTAGGGGCAGCTTCATCCCAGAGCCGGGCCACTCTGCTCATGCACAGGTCTATCTGATTACATAGGCTGAGGCCTCCTCTGTGATTACTCTGTCCTCTGGTTACCACATTCCTGCCCCACGCCGTCAGAGCAAACACACAAGCACACATGCGCACAAACACAGACCCCAAGACAAGCGCCAGTACAGGTATACACAGTAAAAACTACGCAACCAGGCAACACTCTGACAACAGAAACCCTGTGTTCAGGCTGTAGTCTGAGCGTATTGTAAACACTCCCTTAGACACAGCATGTATACAGTATGTAAACAGTGGGGGGAAAGCCTTCTGTTTTTATACTATGCAAAAGTGTATTATGGACAGACATATTATAACAAATTATAACTTGGAACTTAACATTATTTGTAAATATTGAAAGATTATCTGCAGACCAAAGTAGGCCAAATGTGGGTCTGATTGGTCATATGAAATGCTAAATGTACCATTAACTAGCACTTCATCTATGTTTATGGACATGGTATGAAATAAAGTACTACATAACAAATACATTCCTGAAATAAATGGTTGTGTTTGAAAGAACCAAAGTTATTGCCAACTGACTGATTTACAAATTATCTGGTATTATAAAGAACAACCTACACAATATTATTGGTAGATCAAAGTTACCCAAGTCATTGGTAACCTTACACAAACACAGCAGCGCCATCTGGTGTTTCACGGAAGAACTTCAACTAAATACACAGTAAATTAAAAAACATGACAGAGCACTCACTTACAATTGTGTCAATAGCATTGGCATCCACAGAATCTCCCAAAACATTTATGGCAACCAATGCAACCTGAAATGATAAAGAAAAGTCTATGGAAAACAAACAATGAAATGTATGAATGCGGTGTTATAAGTTAGACGAGCACGTTGAGGATGGAAAATGAGGTAGATTGCCGGTAAGCTGTGATTGACTGGGAGTTCAATATTGTACCTGGTTGTATATGTTGTATTGATTAACATGGTTTCTATGAAATGTTAAACGGAGGTAGGTTCCAATAGCGTCCACATGAACTGACTTCAGCTCTCTGGCTTTGAAGCCTGTTTTCTCATTGTCCGATAGAGAAACATACCTATGGCAAAACGTTACATAAAACTATTACAGTGTAGTTTTCTTGTTAACAACAATGTAGTAAAAATCTAAACATTCATCATTCTAGCACAATATTGTTACTTAATCATTAACAAATTATTGCATTTATTACATTACTTTACAAGTTCAGGTAGTTCCTGTCTGTGTCAGTCAATACTCTTCCTTTTTAGCTGAGAATGACCCTTTTGTGTTGGTCAAACATCCCTGTGGCTGGTTCTACTGACTCACCCTAGCCTGCGGAGGGAACCAGAGAGGCCAGGAGAGTCTTCTGGTAGTCTGTCTCCGATGTGGAACTCTATCTTGCTAGCGATAAGGTACTGGTGGGCCAGCAGCTGCAGCTTACGTACCCGACTTGGCTTTGTTAACTGCAGAGTGACCTGCTGAGGGTAGGGACAGACCCTGTGGAAGGAAACACTGCGGTAGGAAGCACTGTGCTACTACATTAACATAACTGGAAAACACATCTAAAAGCTGCACCTGTGTCTGTGAATGCCAAACAAGCCTCTTGCCCGTTTCCCATCGTTTCAAGGGTCTGCCGTTGATAAATAAGAGGGATAATTTTTTACACTATGACAGAGTTAATGAGAGAAAGGAGATATCATATGTTTTATTATAATTTGCATGATATTTCAGGTTACATCAGCATTTACAGACTGATTAGCTTTGATTATGTGCATGCAACAGCTTGACCAGTCTCCTATCAGTTTCCACTATCCAGACTTAAAATTCAAAGGCTACATTAGGTCACATAAATTGAATATTTTGGCCATACAAAACCAAATAATAAAAATTGCTAATAATACAGGTCATTTTCTTCATTCACTTCAATCTCTCGATAAATGGGCAAGATACATTTTTGCCTAGTTTTCGAACATTTTCAAAACTGACAAAACAGGTTTGTTTATTACATGAGACTATGGTTCCAGGTAGATTTTAAAGCAATGTGAAATGTTTCCATATCAAACAGAGCATTTTGCAGATGTCTGAAATCACTGAAACAAAACACAAATTTAAGTTTTTAGTCAAACTTGAAACATGAAGCAGCCTAAACTTGTCTCTCTCATGGTCTGCATTTTTAAAAAGCTTTGTGGAGGAAGGAACGTGCACAATACAGGTAAATGAGAAAGGACCAGTTGGGGATTCAGCACAAGTTTGTTCATGTCTATCTCTACCTGGCAGATCTCCAGCCATTGACAGTAGGTGCATGGACCATCAGCTCCTTGGCACTGAAATTATCTTCATGACTGGAGGAACTGACCAGGGTGAATCCGATCTTCTGGGGCATCTTGCTGCTGCACACAATGGAAGATGGAGACATTTTATCTACAAGTGAATATCATCTGACTGATTTGTACCTTTTACTATTAAATAGATTGGTTTTGGTGGTATTTAGCCTAGTGAGTAAGTACGTAGCTCTGGTAACCAAATATCTGATGACAGTATGTAATATATTATTATTTTTGTTCCTGGGTAGTAAGTGTTAATTCCTAATTACTTCTGCCTCAAAATTATATTGGCTATTATTCCCCACAAATGTTGTATTTGTGACAAGGACAGTGATATAATGAACTAAACCTATTTTCCAGAACATTCCAGATCGATTCAGTGCTGAGTAAACTCAGAATAACTAATTCTAGAGCATTCCAGCAATATAAATAGTAGTATAAATACAGCATTACAACAGCATCAAGACATTGCTGGATGCCTTGAAATGCGATGAGTACGGCTGGAAGGTCAGAAGAGACTTGTGGCATTCCTTATGGGTCTCCAAGGTGGAAAAAGGTTTCCCTGGGACAGCAGGGACACCAAGGCACACTACCACTGGCGGGACTGGCTACAGTGGACCGAGTTCTCTGGGAGAAAGAACATCATCAAATGGGATGATGCTGACACATCAAATTGGGCCAAATGAAAAAATTTCAGAGCTCTAAGAGTTGGCAGCCTTGAAGTACATTCAAGAATTCTTCCCTAAGCTGTCTGAGGCAAAGGTCAAAGCAGGAGTCTTCGTTGGACTACAGATATAGAAGATCCTAGAGTGCAGTGAATTCCCCAAGAAGCTCACTGGTAAGGAGAAAGCGGCTTGGAACAGCTTTGTCAAAGTGGTTTGGGGCTTCCTGGGCAATCACAAGGCTGAAAACTATGTAGTGCTGGTTGACATTCTGGTGAAGAACTACGGCAGAATAGGCTGTAGGATGTCCCTGAAAGTCCATATCCTTGATGATCATCTTGATAAATAAAAGAAGAACATGGGAGTGGATTCAGAGGAGCATGGTGAGCACTTCCATCAGAATATAAGGGACTTTGAACACCGCTACCCAGGACAGTGTAACAAAACTTTTCCTAACTTGATGAATGAAAAGTTGCCTGTTTTCTCATTGGAAATAGGTACATTTCAAAATATCACTGTCCTGGTCAAAAAAGTGTGTGGGGAATATTAACCATTTTCTACAGTGAGGGAAAGAAAATTATTTGATCCCCCGCTGATTTTGTATGTTTTCCCAGTAACAAATTAATTAAGTCTATAATTGTAATGGTAGTTAATCTGAACAGTGAGAGACAGTATAACAACAAATAAATCCAGAAAAAGGCAAAAGTCAAGTCAAAAATGAATTATTTGCATTTTAATGAGGAAAATAAGGTTTCGACCCCTCTGCAAAACATGACTGAGTACTTGGTGGCAAAACCCGTGTTGGCAGTCACAGAGGTCAGACGTTTCGTGTTGTTGGCCACCAGGTTAACACACATCCCAGGAAGGATTTTGTCCCACTCGTCTTTGCAGATCTTCAAGTCATTAAGGTTTCAAGACTGACATTTGCAACTCGAACCATCCACTCCCTCCACAGATTTTCTATGGGATTTAGGTCTGGAGACTGGCTAGGCCACTCCAGGACCTTAATGTGCTTCTTCTTCAGCCATTCTTTTGTTGCATTGGCCGTGTGTTTTGGGTCATTGTCATGCTAGAAAAACATAATGCTTCCATTATTACTGGATTATTATTATTTCATGTTTGATGGTGGGAATGGTGTTCTTGGGGTCATAGGCAGCATTCCTCCTCCTCCAAACACGGTGAGTTGAGTTGATGCCAAATAACTCTATTTTGATCTCATTTGACTACAACACTTTCACCCAGTAATCCTCTGAATCATGTGCTGGATTTGAGTCATTCACGGCGTTGTATGTGCTGGATTTGAGTAATTCACAGCGTAGTATGTTACCAATTGTTTTCTTGGTGACTATGGTCCCAGCTGCCTTGAGATCACTGACAAATCCTCGCCTGCAGTTCTGGGCTGATTCTTTACCGTTCTCATGATCATTGCATCTCCACGAGGTGAGATGTTGCATGGAGCCCCAGACTAAGGGAGATTGACAGTTCTTTTGTGTTTTTTTTCCATTTGCAAATAATCGCATTAATTAAACATTCAGGCAGTGAAACAATGTTCATTCAAGTGTTAACAATACTGTCATTATTGTAAACACATTATTGTTAACAATACAGTCAAACATTATGAATGCAGATCCATTATTATTTGTATTGATTGGAGTTCTAGCCAATATAAGCCAAACTGATGCATTGAAATCTCTATGGGAATAGACACTGGTTTTCTGACCTCATAAACCATGACAGGTAATGTTCTGGATAATATTCAGATTATCCAAATCATTCTGCCATTGATTTCTCAAATGTCAAACGAATACATATAACCTAAGCAAATTTGCCCTAGAAACGGTTAGTACTTCAAATCCACACCTCTGGCAGTATCTATGTTGTTGTTTATGGTTCATAAATTCATCACACTCTGATTTTTCTTGCCCCACTTAACTCTTTACATTGACTTTTAATTCTCCCTTACTAGATACAGTACACAACGCCAAACTCACTAAAACCCACTTATTCAAAAGTACAAAAAATAGGCTTCTATAGTTGCAATCTACACTCTAGTAGCCCTGGTGACAGAGCTATGGCCCTGGTGACTCCTATACAGTACTTGCTTTGGTTATCATTAATTTTCCACCAGCGGTATAATCGGACAGTGTAGTGGGTTATGTCTGTTCATTCCTGTGTTCATGTGTCAGGCAATTTATCTGTAACTACTATGCATCTTTTGACCAATCTTGGGTGAATGTGTCTTACTGCTGAGAACCAGCATTTTTCAAATTAAGTTGACTGGCCCATGCAGAGACCTAAAAACTCCAATAACATGTGTTTTTGCGTAATTGTTAATAGAAAAAGCGCTGACCCCACAAAAGAACGGATCTACACTCCAGGCCCTAGGGCACAAGTGTCTGAATGATATTAATCCAAAGCTCTGGTACAGCCTTAATGTTGTGAAAACTATACCATGTACATTTATATCAAGTTAATAACAATTAAAACATTTTTTTTACATTAAGTAATTTAGCAAAGGCTTTATTTTATCCCATGTGACTTACAAATGAGGTTGAGAACAATCATAGCATATAACTACTACAACACCTGCAAGATATCTCAAAACACCAATAACAATAATAATAAGCAATATGTGTTACTTATTATTAGTAGTATTGGCTCACATGAGTGGAAAAACAGTATCAAATATACATTTACTGTATATATTATATACTATTAAATGCATAATATTAAAAAGATCAAATATCTAACACACGCTGCTTGTAAGAAGACATGGTATTGGTCGGGGTCAGAGAAGCTGTGAGTATGCAGCCAGTTGGAGGCTATACTCACTCAAAACAACACTATGGTTTATTTAATTCTAAACAACTCAAAGAGTATATTAATTATTATCCACAGGAATATTATTCAGATTAAATACTCATAAGACTGATATGAAGAGTTATTATTATGAGTGAATGCGGTGAGGGGGCGTAGCCAAAGCTGTATGGATGGCATTCCATTTTTAACATGGGCGCCTGGAAGCATTAGACAGCAGGATGCCCAGGTTAAATGTTACAGCTCAACACAAAACTAGGACCGCGAGCACGTGTAAGGCTTGTTTACAAATCTGTATTTTAATAGGCTATAATTGTTTCAGAATTATGCATTATGTTTATCAGGGAAAAAGACAGAATTAAGACTTGATCTTCACTGTCGATTTCGCTTTCAATGATAAAAGCAGCGAATTAAAGAAAACTAGCTATGTGCCATGCTTTTTGAGTACAATCCGTCCGCACATAATGTTTCAAGCACAAGGATCATCCTTCCCAGCTTTCACACTATGATAAAACGAGCGTGTCCGTCTGAATAGAAATCTACGTCTTGGGGTACATTGAATTGACCTAGCTACCTAGGTATGTAGATTAATCCTGTTTTAGCTAATTACTGTAAGTTAGCTAGCTATCTATTAAGAATAGTAATACTCGTTTTCAACACAGCCACACCTAACGCACAATAATATCACCGTTTTAATACATTGAGCCTACAATTAAAAGTATGCGATTTCTAGTACAAATCTCTTACCGTTTACATTACAAAAATGTTGACAGCTTTCGCAAATTCTATTTGATCTCCATAACCACCACTCACAACAACCAGTAGCTGAGACGCGCTTGTGCAGCTTAATCCTCACCGCGAAGGATTGTGGTCCATGAAGTTTGTAGACCTCAATCAAGTGTATGGTTAGTTATGCAGACAAGAAACGACGCAGAAGTTTGTCAGATACAAACACGTGTCTTTAGAGTGTTGTCCAATAGCCAATTAAGCCGTTCCTATATCAATGATTTATTTAATTGAGAGAACGGGGTTATTTTAGAAAGCGGGTTTAGTGAAAACTTAGAGCTAGTTGACGGAAACTCTGGGTTTTCCGTTTTCAAAGAACCAGTTCGGCGGTTCTCTGTGTCAGTTAATACGGCAACATACTCCGTGAAGCTAACCTGCTCGCTTGCAGGGTTTACCCATGAGTTTGTCCTACTCTAACTGAAACCTGCCATCTGAAGGTATCAGACCTGGCATGTCCTCTTCTCGAAGAGCCAATCGATATTGAAGCACAAATACTCCGCATAAATATCCGTCAGGAGAGGGTGATCAGACAACAATCGGATTTTTTATCATTTCCTGATGATTATCTGCTTGAGTGTTACCATTTTACTGCACAATCGACATTTATCTGAATTGAATATTCTCAGCCCTGATATCGTTCTATGACACATGGACATTCGTGGACGTTCTCAGTTCGGAAAAAAATCTTTACGTTTTCTGTATAACATCGGTGACGCTGAGCATATTTCCAAGGCAACCGTATTTCGGGCTGTCAGAGATGTGACTCTTGCACTGAAACGTTTACTGTACACTTTTGTAGTGTTTCCAAGTCATATCAGTTTATTTAGTATGAAGGGTTAGGGTCGCCTTTGGGACTTGAAGCACTAATCAGTTAATATGTTAGGGTTTCCAGGTGTAAATAAAGGAGGTTATGATCACAGGAAGTCTTTCCAGAGCATTAATGGTATGCCAACAAAGTAATGTACTGCTACAAGAAAATCAGTGTACCAATTTGGCAAAAGGATGAATGGATGTATATCATTAATTTGACTGACTTACCAATGTATGCCCTTGTTTACTGGGGGATGGTTGGGTCTGATGAGCTTCCTCCAGAGATGCTTTCAACAATAGGTCGCCCCACTGTTTTGATTGAGGGCCATTTCTGCAGCCTCTGTTGGTCACCTATTATTTTTTTCAGTCTTTTGTCTATTGGCTATAATGGAGATCCAATTTCAATGTCCAGTATGCACACATTTTGTAGACTTGAATAGATGAAGACATTTAGATGTTACTTTTGAATAGATAATATTAAATACTGGCAATGTTGCAGTAGCTGAAAATTGTATTTTTCTGCTTTGAAAATGTCAGTTACTAATGTAGCCCCTGAAAGCTGTTTAATTTGGTAGGGGAGGCTAAACATCACAACTGCTTGTACTGGAATTACACTTTTACATATTTTTATTTAATCTTCAGTTGCTGCCAGGTATGTTTTTAATGAGTAGAACACTCAAGATTTTTTTTTCCATTTTTACAAACGCATTGACTCCATCTCACGTTCTTTTGCTGCTGCTAATGTATTGCTTTTTTTCTTTAATATATACTCATATTCTGCATATGCATTCATTAATATTTCTAGAGAAGTAGGGGGTCCTTTTTCTTTTGTTGCCATGGTGAATCATGTTATCTGCCTTCCATTTTATTTCTTTGTGCACGTGCTCTGGGTTAACTCAGGGTTAACTCAGGGTTAACATTGGCGTGTTCCATTTCTACTCTGAGGTCAGAATTTGAGAGTTCTAAGTTCAGAAGTTTCAAGTGGAACGCCCCCTCAAGTCAGAATTCCAACTCGGAAATTTGAAAGAATCCCATATGGGGCAAGCACAACAAAGGCTTTAAGGTGGGTGTCCATCATGTTTCCAACTTTGGACACTGGAACACGATCAACTTGGGTTAACTCGTGTGTGACTTCATTCCCAGTTCCGAGTTCTAACTTTCAAAATAAATGGAACACACAATTAACTCAGAGTTGTCTGAATTAATTGTCACCACCTTTTCTGAAACCGAAATCCTGAGTGTGACAACTCAGTGTCAGTCAATCCAGAGTTGTTGTTTAAACGCATTGTATGTTAACCCTGCTTTCTGAAATAAGCCCAACATCTGGAGTATTTAGTTGGTGCCTTTATTTGTCTTCATTAAGATATGAAAATTATGTAAAGATGTACAGAGTTTCTGTATGTGGCAAAATGTCTGTACACTATACACCCTGTATATTTTCTCAATTTAATTTAGTAACTGGCTTTGGGATTGCTTGATGTGTGTGTGTGTATATATATATATATATATATATATATACTTCATTCTTATGTATAATTGTCATTTCTTAGATTTAGCATATTTTAATAACAAATGTGTCCACTGAAATAAAATCTCAGCTGATTCTTTTAACAAAGGACTCGTACTAAATGCTAAATTAACCCCTCCACCCTCATTCCCACGTCTCAGCAATTTGCACTCCCAAGTCTCCCAACGCCGAGGATGTGAAAAAAATGTAGGGGGCTAATTAGACCCTCCAGAGAATCCTTTCAGCGATTGAGAGCGTTGCAGACTTCACGAGCAAAGTTGAATACCAGATTTGCCATTTGTTAACAAATACTAACAAATGTAAGCCTTGTATGTGTGTAACTTATGTGCAAACAACTAGTAACCACATTCAATGTTTAAACAAAAGCAATATTTTCAAAATATACCGCTTATTTACACTGCTATTTAACAAGGCACTTTTAATTTGAAAATCAAGAAAATCTCGTGACCCGGAAGCATTTTGTATAGTTTTGATGACAATCCGCTGGTTAGCGTAGAATGAGTTCGCCTTTTCTTTCTTCCGGGTCTATTAGCAGCATGGATCTTTCAGTGGACACATTTGTTATTAAAATATG